>DWNY01001133.1:0-13397 GCA_018250635.1 Telegonus apastus | reverse complement strand
CCAACTGATGGTAAGTGCCCACTGCCGCCCATGGACAACTGTGATCAACCTAATGTTCCCGCCACTAAAACTGTTTCCCAAACTACGAACACTCCATAAACAATAATTATTCACTTTTGAATATTATCACAGTTTCTGTTTTATTATTATTTATATATAGAATTTGAATTACACGACGTACTTGGATATTAAATTCTCAGCTTTCCTTACAGTGTACTTCTTAGAGATCGGTTCGCGCTTGACGACGTCGCAAAACATGCTCGTGAAAGTTCTTTATTTCTTGTTAAAGTAGCCATTATAAGAAAAACATCAATAAATCTTAAGAATTACATAATTTTATTAGCATATCTACACGTAGGTTTACATTCGGACTACGAGAAACGAAACGCGACGTGAGACTAACCGTATTTTCTAGAATATTTTATTCATATAAAAGCTAGCGTATGGTTCTCTGAAAAATTTAAGTAAGTCTTACAATTATCCTTTATAACTTATCCCTTGAGTCAACTAATAACTGTGGGCAGCACGCAGATAAGTATGTTTACAGAGATACGTCCCTCGTTTGACGCAGACTGAATTCTTAAGGCGTCGTAAATATTACCTGTCCTTATGTTACTCACTTTTAACGTCTAAACACCGAGGGCCATTGATGGTTTATCTGGCCTCAAGCTCACTCAAATCCGAGCTTTGAAATAAATTAATCATAACATGAAGGTAGTCGTGGTCATAAAATAAATGCTTTCTTAAAAACACCGTAAATTAAATGAACGAACATAATTACCTACTTAAAATATAATATCTGTTGCCGTTGTATTTCACTTCTTTTAGGAAAGTTACAAATATATTTCTACTTATCAATTAACAATAGGTATCAACTTCTCTTATGTATTCAATAAAATTGTTACTTTACCTACATACATACATATATCTACCTATAAACCTCTATAAAGTAATAAAAAGCATTGCATTAGGTACACTATAACATTAAAGATAAGCGCTAATCCCTACGTGTCAGGTATGGCCAAGTATGTTGATAAGAGCAATTCTAATGATAAGAACAGGACCTCGTTTTACTGTTTGCAGAATAACAAACAATTAATTTTTAAAGTCACAGAACGAGCACATGTTTTACTATTTGGAATTATTCGGAGAATTTAATTAATGTTTTAAGACATTTCAATATACGCCTAACAAAAACTTTGTACAGACTTACGTGACATCATGACATCGCATTGTACAAGCATATTTTGTATCTTGATTCAATGTTCTCAGTTCTATTTGAAATTGTAACATTTACGTTGTGTACATTATACTTAATACCCGGTTTTTAATCGATTAGGTACATCACAATAAATAGCAACACAACCTTATCGAAGCAACTTTGAAACAATAGAAATCAACAAGTAATCAACAGCTATCAGTGTTAATTGAGATTAATGCATCATTTAGATACTCGCCGAGCACAGACAAATAGGCTTATCGGTTATATTTGCTACTTGCCACAATACCGCGGTGTACGTTTTTGTACTGCGAATCAAGGAGGTTAAGCTTCGAAATCCGTACGCAGTGTTTATATACTCGCCATTGTTCGGAGAGTTACTCGGTGGATTATTCTCGAAAAACTATACGTAGCATAAGACTTTTAAATCTTCGTTAAATACATAACTCTTTTGAAAAAAGTGATCAATGTTCAACTTTATTTCATTGCAAAGCTTCAATTTTATCAAAGTACGCTTCATACGTTGCTAAGCCACTGAAAGGCAATGTAGGCACATAAGGAGTAGGTATGTAACGAACCTTCTGCGTGTCTGTTGAAAATAATTCCAACAATTGCCTAACACTAAGTCACCACTAACAATATGAGAGTGAGGAACACTGAAACCGTATGTAATCCTTACGACAGAACAAAACTGAAATCCCTGTAAGGCGAGGAGCCTTTACCTAAGTTCATTATGGTAATGCACGCAACGACACTGACTTAGTGTCTACCAACTCCAGAATAATGTTTCAACGACATGTGATAAGCCGGCCTAGGGATGTTCCGACTTACAAATAAAAAATGTAAGTAAAATGCTTCAAACATAACTAACATACATTGTATTAAAAACGCACAAACTGAAGTTTTGTACGTGTACTAAGAACTAGCCACCATCCCCGCGCTTCACCAGCTCCTGATCTAGATACATTTTTTTCCAACCGGGGCAAATATTTGATACTAGCGCCCCCTTTTTTCATTAAGTCGGAGAAGAATGAAATGTTACGGCCAAAGAAAATAGGTCAACAATTTGAATTTGGCGCCCCCTGATGCTGATGCTCGGGGCAAATGCCACTATTTGCTCTCTCTATTTATTATTAATATAATGCATTACCTATTGTTGTTGGATACATCTGTTATAAAAACAGCTAAAACAATTTCTAATTAATAGTCTTATTACTGCTATTCATCTAAAACTCTAGCAACTAGATGCAAGTCTACTTAGCATCAACTATGTTATAAAAAGAACGTTATAATTATTCAATCATTTAACATTAAATTTGACGATGCGTATACCAATAAGTGCCTTATAACGCACCGTTCAGAAAATGTACTTCAAAATGCAGTAACAATTCATATTCTTTGCATAGGTGAGTTTCTATATTTATATAAAATTACCTTCTTGTAGGTATACAAAATGACTTTCCAGTCTCTGATTTTGCGCATTACGCGTTCAAGCACAACAGACTTTAAAAAATTACTTAAGCAAATTTAAAGCCTATCTCAAATCAGCGATTAGTGGGTTAGAGGTTGTTATATTGCTTCTCAAAGAAATGTTGCGACAAGCTAAAGAAGTAATTTAGAAAATTCAAATTCCGTTTTACACCAGCGGTTAACACTTTAAATTACTTCTCAAGACATATTGTTACAAAGCTTTTAAACAAGTGCATTAGAACATTTGAACTCGAACTCACTTCAGTGGTTAGCGGTTTAGAGTTTGCGATATTGCTTCTCAAGACGTATTGCGAGTCGAGAGGGGTTGACTTGTGACATTATGTAGAAGTTACGTTTCATTTTAATTTCACTCCATTTTGTATCATACTATTGCGATAAATACACTAAAATGCTAAAAAAAATGGTATGACTTTGACGTTCGTTCAAGACGGCACCACCGTCACAAGGATTTCTACTTTATAGCAAAATTATACCGCAGTTGTGATCTAGTTTAAATCTGTTTTGTATGCATAAATCCGTGTGAGCACTAAAAATAGCACCGCAATTATAACTGCTTAATATAGGTCTAATAAGCAAATATGGTTGCTCGTTTGATATGTCTATTATACACTTCATGCAATTCGAAACAAATCACGATACCAGACTAAACTCCCGATTCCTAAGGCTCATTACGAAACGCCATATATTAATTCATGTCACGTATTTATTGTCTAGACTGTATTGTCATCGGGATTGAATGGACTCCGATTCGAACGATGCTTGTCACGATGACGAGACGCGCCGCAATTTCCCGACGATTTTACACCCCAAGGAATACAAGGGGCATATTCTAAAACCGTTCATCAATGTTGATTATATTATTTGTGCGAAAATATGTCGCATATCTAATTATGAGTGACGTGTAAAATTAACTATTATACCCAAAAATGGGTGACTATTAACAAAATTAAGTATTTCTTAAAGCTTTTTTCTTTATCAAACGCTTGAACTAGGAACAATAAATTTCAAGGCATACCTACAGATAAATTTAATGTGATATTAATTTGTCATTACATAAATCCTGTAACCCATCCCTCACACCATGGACAAAAAACCGAAAAGACAGAGTAACATACGAACATAAAAAATGTAATTGCTTTTAAATTATATGTAGGTACCAACCCATATATATATTTTTTAATGGGAAGGTTTATTTCGATATTTTGTCGTATACTGTCATAATGCAAGCACAGGATGTCTCTGACTTTAAACTCCTGCCACGCCGCCTTTTAGCGTTACTCAACTAGCTTCCGCAGAATATTATCTACAAATGGCTTTCAGGAATAGGTACCTTCACTAATTGAGACGTGTTTACACGTATCCAATGTCACGGGTACTGACTATGAAATAATAGGCGAGTGGGCACGGCTTCAATCAAGTTAACGTAGTTTGTTGTGTGAATACTCTGATTATAACATTTATAAAATTATTAATTTTTCAAGGTGGTAGAAGCCTTTGTGGTTCGACTCCAGCGGCACCACCGCCACACTTACTCCTGCCTTATAATTACAACTCAGTTAAACCAAAAAAAACTCATTAAATTTTCACAAGCAAATGCTCGCGGCTCGTCGTCATCAAATTTTATTGTTTTAATTTGTATGAACACGTCACGTTCTCGTAAATTAAGGAAACGGCCGAATTAATGATGTTGCTAATTAGTTGCTGCGAACAAATTAGATCCGGTTTTTCAGTCACAAGAGCGCGCTGGTCTAGTTTAGAAAACTCTTAATATGTTTAAAGTTTACCTACTTTCAACATTTTTTGTAGAGGGCGGGCGTTGGGTTTTGTTAGGTTGGAACTGGGTAAGCATAGAACGATACAAACTTCTCTCACTTGGTAAACATAATTTTAAAGATGATAAAATTTACAGTAGTTAGATTGTGGAGCTATCGATCGCACGTAGGTTTCGTGTCAGCTGTTCTCCACTAGAAGCACAGCATAGGGTGGTACATGAGGCATTCTAACTTGGCGATGCATGTTAATAACGTTAATTGATAAATAATTTCGCAAGAAAATACTTATGCACATCCTTTGGTTCGAGTGATAAGGGATTCAAGTGATTATCATTTTCACTAGGTACTTAGTATTTCATTGTTGTCATATTAATTATTTTTTCTTATGTTCTTCCTTATCTACCAAATTCCCTTTATCTAAATAACCGGCAAAGATCTTCTTTGAATACGTTTTGATTAGCATATGATGTTCAAGGTTGTAGTAATAGTAGCAGTAATTAAGTATAATACTCGTATTCTACACTTTATTTCTTTGTAAATTAAATTATTGCGTTGTAAAATAAAATAAATGTCCGAGGCTTTTGGGCTCCCTCCGATAAAAACAGATATGATTTTCATACGTGCTCACGTACGCTCCAACGCGAAAGATGTTCACGCATGGAGAGATGTTCGATGTTCGGAAAAAGATTACCTCTCTTGTAACGCGTATTTTGTACCGTGTTTTTATATGAAACGCCGAAATTATCCTGACAGATGGCACTTACACATGTCTTCTATTGTGGCGGCTAACGTGCCCAAAAATATATCTATAAATATAAATGTTTCTTAAATCAAACTGTACGGGAGGTAAATATAAATCACTCAATTCTTTACCGCCTTTTAAATTTTTGTTTTGACGTGAATTTATTTCTCAAGTGCTATTTTTCGAAGCACATTCTTCAACGAGCTTACGCCCATCTGCCATGCAGATAGCCAAATTTGTCAATTTATTTTTAAACTATCTATTGTTTTCGATGTGCAAATGAAGTAGGTATTGTATGTTATCCTGGAACTAGACGATTATTAATAAGCGTATATGGTGTCATCTGCCTTATTATATTTCTACTGTGTTTGCCACTTTCTTAGCGTAATTTTTAATATAGGTATTAGATATAGGTGTACAGAAACATAATTTTATCTCACTGACTAGACCTGCGTCGGAATTTTTTTATTTACGAATACTGAAATGAAAGCTAGCGTAGAGCTATTCGTTATGCTTCAAAAGCAATCGTTAATTGGACACGGGAGATATCAAACCAATACTAATTACTGTCCAATGTACGGTGCATCGCGATCGGGCGAATCAATACGTTCACCGGGCGTTCATAGATTTAAATCAATGCCGGGCGCCCTCGCGCAAACAAGTTCATAACGTTTGATAGTTATAGTCCATTACGTAGGATACCTGTTCACTCCCCCGAGATAACGATTTATTAGTTTTCAGTTTCAGTAATAATGAACTGCTGTATCTAATGTTGTGACTTGTAATCGTAGAATTTAATTGATTGCCTATATTTAAGGCATTTTAACTATTGAGGCCTTGATACTTGTATTTTTGCGCGTCTAGAAATACCATACACAGTGAAAAATCTATCTATGGTACACTCACTACTATATAATGAAGTTCAAGACTTTGTTGGTGTAGCAATTTCTATAGGAAATTGTGTTTAGTAGGTATACATTTTTCAATGTATTTTCAATCAACAATACTGCTACCAATTACTGTTAGTCCAAGTAGTGCAGGCACTATTTAAATATTTTTGGTCCTAAGATTATTGAATTAAAATAAAGGTATAATTTCATATAAGCACAAGTAATTAGCTCGGAAAGGACAGTCATTTTAAACCATACCTATTTCTGTACTCGTGTAGAGGATGCCGTGGGTATTTCTGTATAAGTATTGATAGTTAAAATGAAAACAGGATGTATTAAAGCTTCAGTGAGTTCACTTCAAGACGCTGAAGTTACATGCTACATATGTATAGAAAGTCATATGAATAATCAAGTGAACATTATGATTACCTACATACTGATCTTAATGAGTATGTAACAATATTAGAATATTGTAGTGAGTGATTGTTAACCCGACTGCAACGGAAGAAGTGTACGTAATGTATCTTATTTAATAATAGGTACTGTACACATTTTAAATCCTCGTTGTTAGTACCTATCTTTGCTTAGTTAGTTTACCTTTTTAAACTGGCTTCAGTAATAGTGATTTTAGAACCTGGATATAAATATTTTATGAAAGGGAAATCCATTACAGATTCTAAGCCTCCCCGCTTCATTTGCATAAAATATTTCTAGTACCTACTCACAAGGATACTTTGTCTAAGCTATTTCTGTTGTAATACCGAATTTTGACTTAATATTTTTGGATAACTTGAGTTTTAGTATGATAATTACCTATACCATAATTAGGTATTAGATCATAATATAACTAAATATGAGTAATAGTGTTAAACAGATAAAATAATTGGAAAATTAGAATTTCTTATAAGGCGGGGCTCAAAGTAAGTAAGTGTCAATCTTATACCCCATGAAATTACTTACATCACTTTTCTAATTTTCACTAGATTTAAATAGATAAAATCATCAAAAGCGAAACCAATTACATACAAATATAATCGTACAGGAATAGCTCTTATAATGTATACAATTCTGTTACATCTACATTCTCCATCATCTGTTGATGTCTACAAAAAATAATTTATTTCCAGGTTCGTCGTCTGGGCCTCGGAGGCGACGGCCCACAGCCGACCTTCGACCTAACGGATCCGTACTGCAACAACGTGTCCTACGACTACGTGCCGATGCACGACCCACACCTCGCACACCACTTCGGGCAAAAGCCGGCCAGGAACAGGATGAAGCTACTCGGCTACTGTACCAAGGACGGCAGGGCGGTCTGCTCGTTAAAGGAGTTCAACCAATACAGAAAATACCTGTACAACCAATTCATGGATCGGATACACATAGAGATGAAAAAGTTGGTAGGTGATGATTTTAATAATAGAGTTTATACAATATTATCAATGTTATATTACGTATGTTCAATGGACTCAAGTATATCGTTCAAACTTAATGATAAAACTGTGTCGACTGAAAACTATGCATCTACATATATGCTTTCACCCGTGTCAGTTTTGTGCGATCTCCAGGTAAAGTCAGAGTCTTGAAACCTATTATTAGATAAGTTACTAACCACTGAAAACTTAAAGAAGAACATTATAGTTCCCGTGTTGTTGCACGAACGCCGTACCATTTTCTTCCGTAAAAACGCAATGTTAAGTTAATGGATAGAATCTTTGGTCATCTATAGTCGACTTCAGGTTAGACTCTAATTTTCATTGGATCTATGGATACAATCTCATTTGCAGCAGTGATAATTTAGAATTAAGTGGACTGCTTACGCCATATTAATCTAGTAAATAGTATCCCCCATCAACGGTGGTAGAGTAACCTGCTTGGAGTTCCACATGACAGGGAGTACCCGCATAACCGTTATACACATGTAAATCATGTAGCTCGTTGGAGATGAAATTGTTAAGCAGGAAGGAACATCGAGTAGTTACTTGTGTACTTTAATCGGAACTAAGTTAAGCTTTGAGTTTATAACGGACTTGAATCTTCCTCGAGCGAGTTGAAGGAAGTTGGGATATTTGACTACACACACGATTTAGGATTATAGGTACTAACAAACAACTATTACTAACAAACAACAATTATTATAATTATATTGTTCATACTTTCACTTTCGTGGGTCACTTATAAGTAATTTGTGTGATTTATTTATTATTTATTGTAAACCGATCAATATCATGTTGGATTTTCAAAATTACTTGATTACAACAAAAGATTACATTGAGAAATAAACATGCGTATTTTTGGGAAAATTTTGGAAGACCTTAGGAAGATTGGAATTGGTAACAATTGTGTTAAAGGTATTTCTTACGAATTTAATTTCTGATATTTCACAAACTCTCATAACGTGAAATTTAATTCAGTAAACAAATTAAATGTCGCAACGAAGCATCGTGTAATTTTTCTCCTACAAATTCTCGAAGAAATTTACGACTGAACGTGGCAAAAGTTAGCCTGGCCTGCGTGAGTTCGTGACACTTTTACGCCAAATTTTTCATGGAATAGTTTCTGGCTATTTATCACGAAGGCAAACCTGCCAATAATGTTAATTAATCTTTAATATTTGGACAATGTTCGACCATGTATCGCTATTAGTATAATATTATACCCATACATTTTATATTAGAAAATCACTTTCTGACTCAAACGGCTCTGGGTATCACTCAACGTATCGCGATGAAACAGTTTGTTGAATATTTGTTAAATGAAAAAACTGCATTGTAATACAAAATCAGTGATATATGTATCATGGTGTAAAGTGAAGGAAATATTAAGAAACGTACGACATAGTGACTTCACTGCGTGTTAATAAACAAAGATATTAAGACAGACACAATATCGCGATTAGATTACAAATAGACAAAACTTAATGACTCAAAATAACAATTTATTCTTCCAAATCATGTAATATAAAAAAACAAAGTAGGTATAGAAAAATCTGATTAGTGAGATGATTTTTATTTATATTTCACGCAGGACGAACGAGCACGTGACGACCTGACCTTGAAACGAGTGGAAGTGGACGTTTCCAGACGCCTCCAGGTCTTCACTAAAGCTGAAAGGGCCAGGGAACACTTGGAGAAAGTGGCACAGGAGCATGCCGATGAGTGGGCAGAGAAGAAAAGGCTGTGAGTAGACGTTGACGATAAATAGAATTAGGCGATAATGTGTAAAAGGTACCTTAGTGAAGTAATAAGTGACTTAGACCCCTTTTAAATCTAGAGAGCTTGAAAGACTTGCAGCGGACAAAATAGTATTCATAGCATATTGTTACCTAAATCCACACTTTACGCACGCTTTTCCGCAACCTAAATAGTAGTTTTATATACAGTATAAAATTGACTTACTTGACAATGCATAACATAAGAGTTCGACGTCAATTATGTCAAAATTAAATCTCACAATGACATTTACATGAGATTAGGCTTATGTCACATATGCTATAAAATAGTACCTATAGGTATACTCGTTTCTCAAGGTGGCCATTATTGCATGGTGTAAAGTTAGCGCCCGAGAGCAGCAAGGGTGCTAAACGCTGTATATAATATAAGCAATACTACTAGGATACACGTAATAATAAAAGGAATGGGAAAACTACGACACGGGAGTAAATATTTATCGTAGTTCCAGCTGTAATTAATAAGTATCTGATTCACAAATATTCGTGATATCATAGCCCAAAGTAGACGAACTGATTAGTTATTATTTTCTTTAATATCATACGAATGAACGGTGGATTTAGTATGTATGGAGTAGTTAATTAACCATAAATAATCAATGAAAATCTGTTCAGTTGTTTAATAATTAATAAATAATCAATCAGCAGTATTGCCCCTATAAAAGTGCCAAACTATAAGTAGTATTTCTACATTTTTGTCAAAAATAAATACCCTTTTGATTGTATGAGTCGACATAAAATTATAAACAATATACTCTGCTGTTAATTATTAAACTATCTTCTGGAACAACCAAATTCTATCCAGGCCATTTACTTTGGATTATTCATATTTATATAAATGTCTTAATCATCCAAACCACCTCTTTGAATTTCGCAGAAATTAATCACAGCTAGGCAACTAGCGGCGAAATGCAAATTCCCCACTAGTTTTGCTCAAAAGCGTCGCACCATTTTTCAGGGGTGTTGACACAAATTTATTTGTCGACCTCAAGGAACGAAAATCGAGTTTAAACGGACCTTTTCAGTCCCAAGTCTCAACGCGACGATTAATAACGTCGACTTGTAAATACGCCACTATTTGACAAATAGATGTACTCTGTTTTGTTTTGTTAGATCTTTTTATTGTCTTGTTTAATATTGACAAAATATTTATGAGACAATATATTTTAGCACAACAATAAGAGCGATTGAAAATTTTTCGTTAAACAATTTTTTATGTGAAATATTTCACGCTCGCTTAAACATTTTCTGAGGCGTTACGTGAACTGTAGAACAGTGATTAATGCCGCTTTCCAGTTTTCTGGACTTTGACAAACCGCATCGCAATGAAATTTTTTCGACATTTACTTACGGATGAGTAAAGATTAAATAAATTCAGAAATAATGAAACACTTTAATATTGGGCATTAAGGTCGCTAGTATGTATTATAAAGGACTCCCGAGAAATCTTATTTTCATTTCATAATAAATCGTTTTTATGTCAGTAAGTCGGAATTAGTTTACAATTGAAATTGGTGAGTGAATAATTTAAAAAAGCCGCTTACTATATAGGTAAGCTTTGCATGATTTATCAGTTAGGTAATTATTTTTTTCCTTATTTATTAATTTCCAATAAAGATTTCAATAAACATGTTTACAACCATACGTGTACATTGTAAACATATGTGTATGGTTGTATACATACCTAAACTCATTACCTTATACATCAGGACGGTGATGAAATTTCCAGTCCATCGCGTTTTCACAGGCATGAACGAATTAAAGAAATTTTAGCTTAAGGAGGCTTTGCGGGCCTACGTGAGTCGGTGATTAATGGCGCCAATTTGTTTCTATTTGCTCTTAACGCGACGCTTCTACTTGTTCTGGGTATTGTCGCTTTATTGCTGAAAATATTTCTTCATTCACCGACAAATTAATATGGATACTCATAATATACTTAGATCCTTTCCTGTCTTTTTCGGTTACAATTTTATCTTATCGTCTCAGGTAAAAGCGTTACATTTCAACAGCAACAGAATAAAGATTTCACAAGATTGTATTTGGCTTAGAAATTCCTTTTTGTCATCTAGTAATAAAAGTTTTTTTTTAACTTTTTTCATAGATAAGATTGAATTAACCGTAGTGTTTGTCGTCCACCTACCAAATGATGGTAAGTGGAAGCTGCCAGTTTACTGCAGTTCTATCTGGAGTCGACACAAATGCGTTGCCACTCCTAAGGACATCTGAGCACTGAACCGTTAACAAAGTCAACCGACATCGACACTCCATATAACAAAAATATGACTTCATTTGACACTCCCGCTCATACTAAAAGCTTTATTCACATTTAGTTCTTGGTACATCTTTGTCCGTTTTGCGTTATTTCAATTTCATGTCGACCTAGCGGGAGTTTTGAAGTGCGTCATTTATGACCAAATTTGTCTGCAAATACCCAAAGGTGTAATACACGGGAGTGGTACACGTAAATTTTAAGGTTGGACGACCAGAATTCTCGTTTCTACTCGATTGGTGTGAAGTAGTTTCGCTTTAATGCACGTAAGTTAGATGACAGCGATAGAGTTTTATTCGAGTTGTTTCATAAGTCATTTCTGAAAATGTGTTCATCATTGATATACTATTAAAAGTAGTAGTAGTAGTAGATATACTATTAAAAGTAGTACATCAATGGTGTTCATGGTCAAATGTTTACAAAAGATCATATTGATTTCAGATTTTGTTTTTAAAATTAAAGTTAAAATACATAGTCAAGTCCATCTGGTGGTAGAAGTGTGACTACTGGCCATGGACATTAATTACATATCCCAATTACAACGATGGCGTGATGAGCGTTGTAGTAATCATACCTATTTCTTCCTTTTTATGTGAGTGTTGGTTGCTGCTGTGTTCTGGTTTGCCAGATGGGGGGTAAGACACGAGGCGACACGACAAGAGTTCAGACCAATTTTCAAATTTATTACTCCAAGCTCGTTTGCTTCTTAATTTTTTGTAATGAATAAAATTTGCAATAGTAAACTGTGATATAATTACGTTTGGACTCGGCCATCGCAATCAGAATCCGACGAGATTTCCAATGCTATGGGTTTGATGCACACGTTGATGAATTAATCAAGCATCGTGTTTGTACAAGCGTTTCGATGTTCGATTGGCTTGCCAATTCTCGAAACTGTAATGCGATTGTTCTATGGGCTTGGAATTATAATTAGTTTAATCCGACGGAGCAACGTAACTTGCAGAAAGGCCTATACATTTAAATAATAGGCTAGATTATAATTGGCTTTACCTACTTAAATAGCATTACTGTGTCTATTGTATGTCAATTATAGCTACTCAAGACTCATGGCTTACTGTTGTTTGCGGTTTTCAAATAGGCAGTAGTTACCTATGCTGGTAATTTATGCTCCTGAAACACCATTACCATATCTTATCTGCCTTTTCTCGTTAAGAGTAAGGTCATGAAGTTTGGACTAGCGCAATCCGTAGCCTAAAATCCTGGTAATCCTGGATTTAAACGATATTATATCTTTTGACGATAGTAATTTGTTGGTACCTATGGCGATACTACTGCCGCAGCGGAACCTAATTATATCTAATATCTCTCTTATGACAATTACCTATGTTTGCTTTCTATGTAAGTTGTGCTTCCTTGTAAGTGACAATTTTACACTTGAATAATATAACATAATATGTTTATTTGTCAAATGTTGTCATTTGTCAAATAAATAAATAAAAAATTCATAACACGCCTTTAAAATGGAGAAATAAAATGTTTATCACTTCAAAGATAATGTCACTTAACTCAATAACTAATGCCAATACGGAATTGGTTGAAAGGAACACAATTTCAAAGCGATCGGTGAAAACTCCAGCCCATCGCAGCAGCAATACTGGCTTAGAGCCAAAAGAAAATAAATCTTGTTTATTACCTTTGATAAGAGCGTACACCTTATTTATTGTTGAGAAGTGTCTGACAGATACACACAACCTATGCTCCTCGGAGAATTTGAAACATGCTCTAAATGAAATCCTGAGATTTTTTTATACTCATCTAATTTAT
>DWNY01001132.1:0-13398 GCA_018250635.1 Telegonus apastus | reverse complement strand
ACCGCGGCAGCGCGCCCGCCGCGCCGCACTGCTCCCACCTCGACCCAGGTGCTGCTTCCGATGTACGAGCTTTAGCTCTGACGTCATATTTCCATGTTTTTTAACGTTTTTCTCCCTCTACGTGATTTTCATGGTAATAAATTAAGTGTTCATTATTTTGAAAGTAAGTACCTGTGTACTTTGACTTAGATCGACAAACGGTTTTTTTTATTTATTCTGTCTATCCATGTGTTGATTTTTGGAAATCTCGGAAACAGGTGAACCTTGTAGTTGTAGAAAGTACTTGTAGAAAGTAGAAATAGTTTGCTCGTTATACCTACAGCTGTAGATAATGGAAGTACATTCGGTACTGGGCCACCCATTCAAGTAACTGTTAATACTACTAGGAATAGGATAGGTACTTTTGGGAATAACACACACGCTACGGGCTACCAAGTCTGGCTTTCATGAATCATTAAATATTAAATCGAAGACGTAACTTTAATATTATAACTAGATAACGCTACATACGCTATGAAATTGCATATAAATCTATAAAGTGTTAACGCATACTAAAGCTAACAAACGTTGGCAGCGTCCACGGCGTCGCAGTGCGACTTGTGTCAGTTGTTGTTTAACGCAGCCAACAGCATCGAGAGCGCCGTGTCGCAGGCCGCGAGTGCCCCCGCCGCACCGGGAAACGGCTCCTTTAACGCAGGTATTATAAATTATTGCAATTTATAATCTGTAGGAACAAAATACACGAATAAAATGTTTGAAGGAAAAACATAGGTACCTATTTTATAACGTTGCTTAGGGTACCTACACACTAATCGATTAATCATCGATATAGGCCCTTGATCGACTACGTTCGATTTATGTGGGCCGGTAGATAAAACGACGATCTACGATCGATGATAATGGAACCATGATCAATCGATTTTAGTTTTACCATAAGTAAACATAGCTGTGCACAAGCACAAACGTGGCGCGGTGTGCCGTGTGGCACGGCAGGCGATTTTGCTATAGATAGGACGACTAAGTGTCAAAATCCAGGATGGGCAACGCAACAGCATTTTCCTCATGTATATGCTCCTACTGCAGACACCAACACGCATGTAATTTAGCATAAACTCTCATTGGACCTCAGGAAGCTGTAGGATGGTAGATATATATGTGATAATCTGTTATTAAATGATAAACTTGTGTCTAACCAATTTGTAAACTTGTTAAGATAAAATATCTTGCTTGATTTGTGCGCTTTTAACTTTAAATCGTAGGTACCTATCGTAATAACATCAAAACTTTATGTTAACATAGATTATATTGTCAGTAGTCTTATTTACAAAAAGAAGTTAAAGTTACAGACTCAATGTTATAACCGTCGAAAAAATTCTGAGCAGAAATCGCGTAGGCGCCGGAAACTTACTCGTAGACAAGCCAGCGATTCCCAATCTTCCGCGCCGAATGTATATAATTTAAAAGAATCACAAAGGGACCTCCCAACAAAGGTTCAAGAACCAATAAACAAGACACGCATTTTTAACAAAAACTGTGTATGTAAATTTGAATATTGCTTCACGTTTTAGTATTTTCAGGCCGTTACAGTCTTGGTGCATACGCCCGATTTCCTCATAGGTTTCTCTTATTCGCAACATAAATTTGGAATTTTTGTGACATTTGACTTTCTTCTCTATGATTTGAAAGCACGGCGGAGTTTTGAACCGAATTTGAGATTTTTTCAGTTCGAAAGATAATCGAATTTGTGCGCCTTGTTAAAGATTCGAACCCGAATAACAAACCCGATCAGGAAACCTATGCGGCCACACTTATGTTTGATTAATCTTAGCTAAATCGAACGGTTTGCTTATTTATTGTAGTTAATTTATTAATTTTTTTACATTGACGCTTTCCGCATTTGGTACTTGGTAGTTACGTTTCTAGAGCCTATGTGTAGATGTGGTGGCCGTCGTCTCTCGTATAATTCTTGTTTATATATTTTTGTAGTTTATTCAACCCATGACAAAATCCAAGACGAAAAATAAGTCTACTCAAACGGAAAAGCTACCTGCACCTAAAACAAAAACGGACGGGACTATCAAATCTTGTTTGAAAGATTTCAACCGTCGTGATGGTACTACAACACTTTTCCCAGTACAGAAACAAGAAAAAAATAATGAACGGAGCAAAATGTCACCATTATTTCCAAATGTAAGTTTGTAATAAAAACTTGTCAGTTTCTCATTCCCTTGAGAATGTATAATTCCTTTCTTGAGAATAACAATAAAGTTAGCTTTCAAGAAGACTTCAAAGACTTCTGATCTTTGCACTTAGTCTACGAACTTGATAAACGAAGTTTTTAAAAAGGTCCTTTAACAAGTTTGTAGTTGAACAATATTTTTCTTTCCATTGCATGTGTAGCCTTGTAGACTATCCTATAGATCTTAATGAGCCTAATGACGACAATACTTATATGTGCCGTTTGCCAAGTTTTTAAAAACTAGCTAATGCCGTGTGCCTTTTAGCTAGATTTAAAAAAAGGCATACATTGATATTGCAGCCGCAAGCGCGTGGAGCGCAGGCTAGTGCTTTTTTCAAAAATTAAAGTAGCCTGAGTTACTTTTTAGACTTTCAGCTATATTCTAGTGAAAGTCCCGTCAAAATCAGTCCACCCGTTTAGAAGATTACTTTAGCCAAACAGACAGACTGACTATTTTTTTTAAATTGTATTTTTATTATAGGTACCGTGTGTAATTTCATATGCATTTGGTAAAAAGTTGTTATTTTGATATTACAAACAGACACATCAATTTTATTTATCTGTATAGATAGGTGCCAAGAGCATTGCCAAAGGGTAGGGAAGGGCAACTGTCCCTCCCCCGTCTAGACATTCAAAAACGTCTTACAAATTGGGTTTTTTACCATTCTGCATTAGTGAAGGGGGCAGCTGTCCTCCTTTAGAAATGCAAAAACAGCTTTTTCATATGCCGAATACGGGGGTATCTCCACAAATCTTGATAGGTTATCCGCTGATGCCGCCCTTGGTATTTTTTGTTTCTATATTTACAGGATCTAATAGAAATCATAGCTGAGAAAAATGAAAAAAGATTACAGGTTTTATTCAAAAGCCCTCTGCTTAGCCCAAGTTCTTCAATTATGAATTTATTGCCATCTCCAAACGTTGTACGGAATACGTTACCACAAAAGAAACCATGGAGATGAATTTTATTATGATGAATTTACTTTATATTCGAATTAAAGGTTACTTTACGTTCGGTGTTAATATTTTTCACGATGAACGACATATTGTTTCTGATAGAAGTATTACAACTACCTATATTTGTTTTAAGTTTTAGGGTATTATTTTGAATAAACTATTTTAATTAAACAAAGGCTTGTTAATCGTGTTGTTAATTGCCTTACTGCAGGACACGGGTCTGCTTTAAGAGAGATTTGCTTTTAAAATTACTTAATATGCTTAAATTATACTAACAAGGAGGATGGAGAAGTTATACAGGAATAACGAAAACTGTTACCGATTTGGTGTAAAGGTGCGCTTAAAGATAATCTGATGATGGAGTCAAAAGGTGGATGGTGGAACTCCCTCTCCCCCCCAACCCTTCTACATTCATTTATTTTATTCATAAGTTCAAACCTACAGGTTTCGTAGCGCTACGGTAGTAAGCATACAATACAATATTATGACACCAAAATCATTTAACAAAAACTTTCGTATTTGCTTCACGAATAAGCAAATTTCATATTGGAATACCTGTGCATTTTACTAAAAAATTTATACGATTTGAAGTCGGTTAATTCTGAAAAATTTAGTGTGATAATTTGCATTATTCTAAACAATATTTTGTAAACAAAATGTTTACCAAAACTTAACAGTTCGTTAATCACCGTATTGTATTCACTTTTATAAGTAGGTATATTACTAGATTCTACTAACCCTGATGTATTACGATTAACTAGATAAATGCTCCATTTTACAGATCCGTGAGAGATATTATGACTTTTTACACGCCACTCTCCGTTCTTATGTGTAATTAATTATGCGATGGTAATGCTTTTCACATTCAATGAAATAGCTTAGACTGTTCTGAATATTTAAAGGTTCCTTAAATAGCATTATTGCTGCATAGTCATTACCGTCTGTTCATAACTCTCAGTTTGAATAGCCTAAGCAGGCAGATTAGATCAATATTTTATGAATACTTAGTCGCAGATGAACGATAATTAGGTATCTGTAAAGTGATCTCCAAGTGATATACAATAAAAAAACAGTTTTCTTCGTTGTGGTTGAAAAAGCTCAGTGACCACTCAGCAGTAGGTAGCTTAGGGGAAAAATTTAAATAACCTTATTGAATTCTCACACGACACATTTTATTGGTATACAACTTAAGGACTACTTCCTTACTTACGACTCTTTACAAAATTACAACAGACATATCGACTAAATAGGGCAGTACTGGGAGTGGTTTTCACACGAATAAAATAATTTACAAAAAAAGCAGTCGAACATATACATCACACTCAATTAAATAACTTAATAAATAACTCGCACTTGACCGGGCTTCGATCGCGACCGCGGCAGCCAGCCGCCGCCCGGCCGGGGCCGAAACACGCACGCTCTTTGGATCCGAGAAGAGTTTATGGAACGTCCACGCGTCACATTCGCACCGCTTTGTATTTGCTGTTAGTTCGTATGCTTCACGTAATCCGTTTCGAAATAAGCGGTCGCGCTGTGCGCACCCTTCCTATCCAGCGCTCGGACACGCACGAAAAGAAACGCGGCCACTAGAGAAGCAACTACCAACACTAGCAACAACATAACCAATCCCGCTACGAATGACGGCACCGACATACATATCGTTTCTGGATCGGTTGCTGGAGACTGGATTACTACGGTCTCGTTGGAGGCGGCATTGTTCAGAGCGAAGTTGACGTCTCCCGGCGCCACAACCTGTATAATTCGACTCGTATTCACATCTGTCATCTCTTGTGCATCGCGTTTGTAAATTCGTGTAGATGTAGATGTTTCACGTCTTCGTCTTATTCCGACTAGTCGTTCTGGTAAGTCTTCTACGGATCTAGGCCGCCCACCCAAGGTTGCCAAGTTGCCGTGGCCTTCGTCTTTCCTCTTTACGGTATTGTAGACACCGCGGCGACCAGGGGGTGGTGGTGGAGGTAAATTGACTTCATCATCATCTCGGGCCGGTGCTGGTGATGTGGGGCTCGGGGCGTGAGATGTCGAAGATACTTGGGTGGGAGGTGGTACTGCATCGTCACGTTTTTCGGAAAATGCGCCTGCTGAGTCAGCTGGATGGCGAGGGTCCGGGAAAGCTGGCGGGACACCGTATTCAGAGTGTGGCGCTGGCGGTGGTGGACCATATTCAGCATGAGGAGAGTTAGGTAAACCATATTCTCCTGCGCTTAATGAATTGCCGCCCAGTAAGGGAACTCCATAATCAGCTGTAAGACCACCACATTTAGGTTCTGGACAGTTATATCTACAAACTTGAATTACGCACTGGAAATGTACATTCATCGAATCTGGGAATTTGAACGCCTGGAAATAAGCAAAAGATACTACTGAAGCTGATGGACCGAAATTCTTTATCTTTTGGAATTTGCTCATAATCTTAGGTCTGACAACGCAACCGTACTGATCGACAAGTTGTATCGGTGCTCGTTTTCCGTCATGGGCTACACAGTTTCGAACAAGCATATCGAATTTATTTTCATCATCTTTGATCGCTAGTACCATTGTCATCGTTTGTCCGATCTTTACTATTCCAGATACTTCTGATGCCCAAGGACCTTTTCCGACTTGAATTTGCATCCAGCACTGCAGGTTATCGCCGAGAAAATTAGCCGTGACCGCATGTAACATATCGACTTGGAATGGTCTAAAGGTAACTGCTTTTTCGTAAAAGTCGTACCAGGTACATCTAAGTTTTCTCGCTTGATCCCACACTTCTTGAACATATGGATCATATTGGACGATAATCGTATTCTCGACGTATGAACCACTGGGGGTGGGACTGCCATAAGTCGCAACATTATGATTGGCAGAACTCGACATTCCACAGCTGTTTAAAAATATTTCAAACGTAGCGCTCAGATGACCAGTGCCTGGCTTTAAATGCATACAATGAGGATCACTATAGAATCCTTTCGAGAATATCATGCCATAAAACGGTCGATCAAACTCAATGTTGACTCGCATGTGTGTTTTTTCGCACTGTACTTGTAGATGTTTTATCTTAGGGCTGTCTGGTGTTGCTAGAGGCCAAGGATCGTCTGTGTGTGCGGCGGGTAGGGGCGGCCCGTAGCCAGCCCCTGCTCGATGCTCCAGCGGCAGCGATGCAGAATCTACAGGTGGCTCGCATGTTGCTTCCTGGAAATACAGAAACAAGGTTTCATTACTTCTATCTTTTCTGTCTATCAATTTAAAATTATAATTCCATACAGTTTTCGGTTTATAGGTACTTTAATGTTGCAATGTTAATTAACTTATTATATAGCCTATGTACGTTTTAAAACAGTTAAAATTGTATTAATTCAATGGAGTATTCAGGTAATTGTTTCCTCTTGTACTGTACTGCGGGTGTGAGAGTATAAACCTTTTATTTATATGTCTAATTATATTTAATTAATAATAAACAACTGCTGCTTTGCCTGCAATACTAGTAATAAATGCATGGTTGGGCGCAGAGCAGCACATTCCTCGGCGCGTCTCACTCTAGTTGTCGCCACGCGAGCGCGTGCGGCCCGTCGGCATCTCACGAGCGAGTTTCCGACTTTCTACACTGATGGATAGCGCGCGCGACCAATTATAATATTAATCAGCACAATCATACCGCCTAAGATGTTCCAACGCTGCTTTCACGCCGTTTCGCCGCATCTTTATTTTTCTCCCTCAACTCAGATGAGTTACGTAAATCGTTTTATGATCGAAAAGACTATTGTTAAACGGTATTGTTAAACGCGTCTGATGTGTGTGGGAAAAACCAAATCTATTTTTAATCAGTTTTCGTGGGAATCTTATTGGAATCTTTCTTTCTTTGTAGCTATTTTATATAAATACTTTTGTTCTATGTACTACCAGTACCTACATGCAATATTACGATTTTTATTAGGATTAAGTAAATGCTTACTGCACACTTCATTTTTTTAATATTCAGGTGTGTAAATACGTACGTGCGTCACTATAATATTAAAAAGTTGATTTATCCGTATGTACCTATTATTTGATTTCAACAAAACTGGGCTGTTCAGTTTTGTATAGAAGAACTAATCTAGCTGCCGACCAGAGGTGCGCCGTCGATTTCTACATCAGTGCTTTTTGCGCTACTCCTTTAAGTGCTAGTTCGTAAACTGGAATCGCTTGTAGTTTTAGATTCGAAGAATATGGAGCGAGAGTAGCTTCTAGGCTGGACCTTGTCATGGTATGTAAGGTGCAGCAAAAGCGGTGGCACTGCCCATTGGTATACGCACGGGCGTTGCGCACTATCGCGTTTTCTAAACCGGTTAGAAATTACCTATTGCTCGAGATTGTCAGTTGCGGAAGACAACATAGGACCCATAAACGGCGTTCTATGGTCAGAACTTTCTATAAAAAGTACGCGTGTAAGCATACTGTAATACTCGGCAATTTAGCAAATACCCGCTTGCTAAGCGCTTGCAATTTTATCGAAAGTTTATGTTTCAATTAAGATCTTATACATATACAATATCTATGATATTGATAAAATCTAAATAGGTCCGGTTGCGTGTAAAAGAACACTGGCCCAACTCTACAATAGATTGAGTTTAGACAAAATGGACAAATATAAAGCCGTTCCTAACAATTATTTTTAAGCATTTTGTACTAAAGAACATTTAAGCGAATACAAGGAGCACAGAAAAAAATTGTAGACTTATAAGTCGACATTGAATGTATTCGATTCCTTTATCAAGTAATGTGTTAGAGCACCCATAGTGTCTAGAGACAACATCATAATCTACTATTAGAGTGTCTCAATCCTTATTTCCAAAAAAAAGTCAACTAATCCTAATATAATTGAACAAGGAATACAATGTCATAAATTCGGGTTACACAATAGCAATGATTGTTACGAGTGAACGCCAAACCAAGACACGACAGGTGCGCAAGCGCAGGTGAAAGTACCGCGTTCCTGGCCGCATCCGTTTCCGCCGAAAATTGACCCTTAGCTTTCCGCTAGTGGACTTTTGCGTACTTTTGCTTTTGTTTTCGCATTGTCGGTACAGTATTTGGAAATTTTATATTATGTGGAAACCAGTATAGCAAAGAACTGTATCCATTAGGTTGCAATTATTATATTTAATAAAAAAAAAACATTTATTGCTTTTATGATTTAAAGATTTTATGTATGATTTTTTTGTAGGGTTAGTTATCTGACAGTCCCAAAAATATAGTGTTCTATATTTACACTACGTTATTATAAACAGACCTAACATTAATCTCTAATAGATACGTGATTCTTTTATGTTCATAATTTTACTATACAAATTGTAGATCCGATCGGTACTAAAATTTAATTAGTAAAGGTCGTAGATAAGTATCTTTACTTCCAAAAATGCGCACAACAGTTGAAAGTTGCGCGAACATTTACTACAACCGGATTTCTGTTTGCGTTTTACACTTCGAAGTAAGTACACATGGGCTTCCTTTTCTTATAAATAAGCAGTGATCCTAAAAGTAAACTTCTGCATTTGTTTAAATTTTGCATTATACCAAAAATAACAGTTTTTATGACTGCCATCATTATTATAAGTATTACAAAAAAGTGTTTTAAGGATTAAATTAAAGATTTATGGAAACTTCACCGAATTCATCTTCAGTTCGTAATGTTACCACTTTCGACAAAGGTCAACCATAAATTGTAGACTTTAACCTCTGCGCGATTGACTAAACGTAATTTATTAGCTTTAAACACTAAGCTTTTCTTTCTTGTATCTTTACTACTTTGAGTATTTAACCGTCAGTTCTCGTAAGTGTCAATTACTTAATTTATTATATTATTATTTCACAATTGTATGACTTGTAATTAATTTTAGTATTTACAATATTGGCCATGCAACATAAAAAGTAAGAAGTGAAAAAAATAAGCTTCTACTTTCATATTTTGAAACAATTTTTTTGTGTAAAGATAATGAAGATATCAGAAAAGTTTATCGCTATACCTTATGATTACAATTTATTAGAGAGTAAAATCAACATTAGTCAGCAACACGAAAATTATTACGACACTGCTTGGTTTAAATACCTAAACGAAAGTGATTGTTGATGTACTTTCTATAACACTTTCTTCCCAACACGAATATGTGAAATTATGAAAATATCGTTGAATAAAACAATTTTAGCGCTTCTATTCACGACTTTGCTTATTAAAAATACTCTGTTTTACTAAATTACATGTAACAGTAAATACAAATGTTTACTTTGCATTTTGAACTATATTTTTTTATTCTATTTTAGCGTGTTGACGTTAAAAAAATTATAAATGTATGCATGTACATTGTGATATTATAAATTCACTGATTCAATGGCAACACAGTTAAATATGATTGATATGACAAAAATATTAGGATGAAATAAACAACAGAGAAAAATAAATTAGCAACATTTCTTGCTAAAAGAAGATCGATAAGGTGTGTCAGTGTATTCATAGTTAGAATATGTTTTAACGAGATACTACAATACTTAAACACAAAAAAGGACGCTGTATTTGCTACCACATCGTAAATATTAATCCGTCATTCTAAGAAAAGCTCTATTTGATGATGAATAATGATGGCCGACGTGTGGTTACAATTACAATATATCACCACAAGTGTTTCAGCGAAACCTGATTAGTTATAGATTGACATATGAAATATTGTTAAGCGAATGAAATATTGTTCTGCGAATGAATTATTGAACGTTCAAAAAATAAACATATTGAATGTTTCATATTAATTGAGCTTAGCAGGAACTTGTTATTGGATACATAGCACTGGTAAATATGATAACATGTATGTCTATGTAGGTCCTTCTATTACTTTACTTCGTAAATACGTATAATAAAATTCCAATGTAAAATAGTTGAGTATGTAAATTACTTATAATTAGAAAAATCAAAATGTACAAATTTTAGGAATACAAGATATTCGGAGCAGTTAAAATGTACGGACCAGTTGTGTCTAAGATATAGTTAAAAATATAATTAATATTATTCAAACATTTCAAGCGAACTATTATGACATTTATATAACAATTCCGTGCCATTTCCATGCTCAAGATTTGTTAAACTGCCTCTATACCGTCATAATGGTATCATGCATGACTAAAAACGGTGCCTCGTTCACGAACCGATTGCATAATTCATTGACAACTGTGACATTTTATCTGTAGTGAAAGTGGTCGCTTGAAGACAATTTAAACGCCGATAAATCAAATTCACGTTCGCTTTTCGTTTATAGATATATAGCAGAGATTAAAATGAAATTATTAAAAATTATGTAGCTATATGCGTATTTTAAGTGACCCTATCAATTTAACCCAAATAATAATGCTTATATTTTTGTTATGACATTATGTATACGATACACGGCATGAATATTTAGAAAAATGTATATACTTCTGTCATGAATTATAAGGTTAAAATTACGTTTTCATTACACTGCTTTCCTTACACGCACGAAATATTAATAATTACTGTGTTTCCATTAATAAATCTGACAAAACTACTAAAATAACTTATTTTAAAGTTACAGGAGGAAGGCACATTGGGGATGCACATTGGGGGCAATTTTGCGTTTATCCTTTGTCTCAACTATCAGAATATTACTTTCGACTAGTTTAACAAGCGATTAAGTAAGATAGGAGTCTCAAAACAGCAATCATCAAATACTAAAGACAAGGCAAATTTCACAAGCATAATAATTTAATAAATCCATAACATTTACCGTCGTGCCATTTACACCAACATGTAAATAGAGGGCAGACGTTACTGCAATCAATTTGCAACTGACATGTTTTATACATTGATTTCTCTATTCAATAGGCAGATCAGCGAATGCAGTTAGATCCGATAGTCCGGTGTTTTGTGGATGTGCTAACGGAATCATTAGCCTAGTTGCGGAGAACGCGAGCAGAAAAGCTGAATAATGTAGAAGTTTAGCGCAAAACGGATATATTACTATGCTTTTAATCAATCTTTAAGTTATTGAAACATGTATACGACCAAAACCAAGAAAAGTTTAAGGCTAGGAAGGATTTTCTATATTAAAGTAGCAAATGAGCATGCAGTCCATCTGATGGTAAGCGGCCACTGACGCCTGCGGCCGCTACTATTATTTATTTAATACATATGTATATTATAAACGAATATAAAAGTATTATTTTGCAATAAAATATCGTTTTAAGGTACCTTATCCGAGGGGTTTAATCTGAACTCCGCTCGCAGTCAATCTATCTTTTATGATGACCGCTCTAACAACAAATTACTACTTGAAACTAGTCCTATCAATCGGTGGGTCGGATGTTCAAATCCCAGGCTCTGATTTTTCAAAGTTATGTGCGATTAGAAATTAATTATCACACCTGAGAGTTCTTAAAAAAAGTTCTCAAAAGTGTGTGAAGTCTACCAATTCGCACTTGGCTACCGCGGTAGTCTATGGCCTAAGCCCCTCTCTGAGAGGAGACCCGTATCCAGCAGTGGGACAATAATGGGTTAAAATGAAGAAAATAAAGTGGTGAGAAACCAGTTCTTACGTTTTTTTACTTGATCTTAATAATGTTAATGCATTCAAACGTAGATATCTACGTTACGTTCAAACGTATGTAGATACCTACGTTAGAATGCTACGTTACGTTATAAAACGGTAATACGGAACCTATCAGGTGCGAATCCGAACGCAATTGGCCGTTTATATATAAAATGGTAGACATAGGTTAACAATAAAAAGATGATAAACTCTAAATGTCTCTCGTATACCTATCTACAACTGCATCAGTTACGTATACGTTGCCTAATACGTACCGGATTCAATTGTATGGTGACTTATGGCAATCAATCAAAGTATTCTATCGATATCGGATGACATAACAGACGAACAATAAACAATGTAGATTACATTTAGATTGTGATATCACACTTTCGTGTTTGTGAAATAACATCACGATTTTCAACGCCTCACTTCTGCAGCATGAGAAGGATATAGGTATTAATACTAAGCCTAGTGCGGATACATAAATCTGATACCTATATTTTGAGAATATACATTATGGAGAACTATCATGAAGAATCATGTTTCAACATTCTACCTATAATCATTTCGCTGCACATTCTGATTTCAAGGATAATAAATAATCAACTTATGTTCTGGTATGAAAAGAGTTGGTAATTTAATAACACATAGGTTGCTAACCTAACCTGACCACTTTTTTCTGGGTACTTACGTGAAATTTTATATATCTGTGAGTACATGCATTATAGAGATTTATCATGAAGATGAGGAGATCTATGGGCATAATACGCCCAAGCTTTTGTAGTATAAATAATCTTTAAGCACTTTCTGACTTAGAAGCAATATCACGATCAACTTTTGTCACGATATGAAAAGCAGTTGGTACATAAATTACTACTCACATAGGTAGGTACTTTTTCTTAGCTTAGATTTTCATGGGACTTTTACGCAATAATAACTTAATTGGAAAGAGCACGGTTTAAATTTACCGGTAATATTTAGAGTTAGTACGTGAATAGGAGTCGAAAAACCACAGACACAGATGCAATGGTGATGACTGATCCAGGCACATTCGTCAATATAATCTAAATTGTAGACCACTGTTATTGTACCTACTGTACACGTATTGTCCGATAATGATCGTACTGTTCGATGCTTGACTGTTAGCTTGCTGTAGTGCGCCACTCAACGGTATCGTTATTATAGATGCTTCGATGATTGATCTGGTCTGTTATCCGGCAAACGTTATAATATTTTTCTATTGTTTGTACAAATACTTGGGTTAAGCGCTGCTGTGCTCTGGTCTGGTCTGGATGGGTGTGGTAAGGGAGACATGCCTATCCGAGGCTTTCAGTTTTAGTCCTCAGGGGTAGCGACATGTTAGTGGCCAACCTCAGGTAGGACTGGTCTTTTTTGGGGTTGATTACGTATGTCCATGGGCGGCAGTGGCCATTTACCATTATTTATCTACTTCCATATTAGTTACTTTGTTTGAGGTCTATGTTGGAACACCTCTTAGAACTATGTGTGTTTATGAATTTGTGGCATTAAAAGTGTCGGTATTACATACATGTATATAAAATTTAAGAGTCACTTTAAAATAAGTTCCAATTTCGCAAATCCAAGTTATCTCATATCTTATTTGCGCCTTACTAC
>DWNY01001131.1:0-13398 GCA_018250635.1 Telegonus apastus | reverse complement strand
AGTCGAGGAACGGTCTTGATTATTATTTGGCTGGTTATATGGTGATTACCTGATGAGTGGACTAGCAGCAGCCATAACGATGCGGTGCGCAGCAAGCGGCACAGCGTCGTCGCACACTAACACCAGGTCTGAGTACCTGGCGCCGCGCCACGCCGCGCCCACCTCGTTCAGGATGCAGGCGTGGTGCTTGCCGTACGTCAGAGTCAGCAGGCCCTCGCCCATCATTCCAGCACTGGAAAGAAACGGATTTGTTAGACAATATTTTCGTACTTCTGATTCTGACAACGGACTATATTGGACCTTTGAAGCAGTAGGCAACTTGCAAGTTAACTTGTATTAAGGTTATCTTGAAGAATCAACTTTTTTTAAACTTTTTCTTGTTTTTATATGTAACACATATTATTGCATAATTGATATTGACCATTTTATTTTTTAAGTCCCATATTTATATTTATGAATGTTTCAGAACGTATTCATGTAAAATTAATATTTTCCATATGAGCAATTGAGATGACGTGCCAGTAAACATAAAATTGCTTTTGATCTTTAATTACTTCTGAGCCGAATTTTAAGTGAACATTTCCGCAGACGAGTTTCCCTTGCATATTGTTTAAGTAATTGGAAGATGAGTTGAATTGGAGTTTCGTGTGGTAACTCCCTATATTTGCACGATATGAGCAAGTGAAATCAAACCGAAATTGAGGTCCGTCATAATGTTCTCGGTTCATTAGTCTCTATCTATGCCAAGCTGAAAATCGACGCTGCAAAGGAAGGCAAGGTTGCACCCAGCCGACTGTTTCAACTATAAACGTTTCAATATCATCGCTAGCGGCAAATTTGATGAAATCGATTCGTTCGTTAACGACTTGTAGATGCTATTGAGATACGATGACCATTATACAAATAGTGTGAACTGTAGGCCTCTCCCAATTATATAAAGAAGGTTGAAAGGTGAGGAGAATTTAAATAAAATGCGAATACTTAATGTCGGTGAGCCAAACGTAATCCTAGTCGCAGGTGCTAGAAAGCCTGTCGCAACGGACCTTGGCCTGATAAAGTATCGCAACGTGGCATTAGAGTTGCGATACCAACGCAAGATCGTTTAAAAGACGATCAACAAGCTCTTCTTTAGCATTGTAGCGATGTTTAGCAAGAGCGGGGTCACCGACAGTAGTGTAGAGGCTCATTGTTGTCGGTAACCGTTGCCTATTGTTATACTGTTTCACCTAAAAGTCATATATAATTGCGTAGTCTGAAGAACAGAATGTAACCCGAGATAAAATTGGATTCGGTGCTACGGAATGTTCCCTCACACACTGATGACAATCGCAGGCTTTGTCACGATTTTGCAACGCTATGAATGTTTGTAGAGATTTTAATGCGTAAGAGCGAAAAAATGAATTTAGAAGCTCATAAAATAAACTAATAAAATTAAAATTACTAACTGCTATAAAGCAACGCAACTGACTACAGATAATATATTATAAAGAAAATAATGAAATTAAAATTGATGTTAAAGGTTGTCATTATGCATCATCTAGAGATGTTTACTCTCTCCAAGAGTAAAAAGTGATAAAATGCAAGTAGGAGTTATTACGACAGCTGAAAGACATCAAAACAAAGCCTTCGTTTGTTAATACGGATGTTTGTAAAAACTATAAGCGATTAACTCTAATTAACTGGTATGCTAATAAGTGTTGAATAAAAAATAAGTGAGAACAAAGAGCCAACATTTCCTTGAGCGCGGGAAACATGAAGTCATTTCAATTACAAAATAAGTTATTTCATGTTGTTTTTTATTTGAGAAACATTTCAGAAAATCACACCGCTGTTGTGAGTTGTAAATAATACATAATTATAATAATATGTACATGAGTACGAGAGTGATAATAAGTACTAGTTGTATCTTCAGTTTGTTAAATTTATTTATAATGCACTATGGTACTAATAGCTTAGAATTAAATCCTAATATTACAAAAAAACACTGCAAAATACAGATCAAGTGAAATTAACTTAATAAAATCATACACTACAGTGTTTTTAATCGGTAAATGAATAAAAAAAGAACGTATTTATAAATAACAAAAAGCATTTTTTATTTACAGTTGGAATTTTCTCAGAGAGCAAATATCATGTAATTTTTCTTCAAAACGTTTTATGTATTGCAAACAACTTTGATCCTTGATGCGACGTAATACACGTTATTTTGTTTAAGTAGGGTTTGTCAGATGATGTTTAGCGGCCATTGTGATTTCAGGGCGGCGCGCGCGCAGCGGAGCGCGGCCGTCTCGCCCGCCATTGTGCGCGGGAAACCATACGTGACGTGCAGTTACATGTTTCGCATTATATCGTGGTTTGCAGGGTTAATACGAATGTTCGTGAATGGTTACTGTAACGAATAACCCTGAAGATATCTATGTTTTTTTGCTTTTTACAAGAGTTAATTACCAATACCAATGAAACGTAACTATGTTCCTAATTAATGATACTTTTAAACTCATACCTAATTAATAAGAGATTGCTTTACGTAACGACAAATTTTTTAAGTTATGTAAATTTTGTGTACAAAATAATAATTATAGTAACTAATAAGTAATCGATCCAACGTTTAAATATTTACACAACGCAACCTAGCGGTCACGGTCACAATTTTATTATCTGAGTTTGATAATACTTTTTAAAATCGACGCTAGGTGACGCTGTTACGTATTATTTTATTTTGTTCATAGATGGCGCTACGGTTATGAAGTTGGCGCCATGAATGTAAAACAATTTCTCGATCTATTATTATACACAGTAGTTGCAATATTTTAACTTAGGAAAGCAGCAAATTTTTCAAAAAATCAATATTAATTTTTAAACACCAATTCTTGTTTTATATTATTCAGCCGTGTTTAAGTCTGTTGGCCTTCAATTATTTTAAATTCTACTTTCACCAACACTTTTCAGTAAACAAATTCCGGAAACACGTAAATTACAATCACATTACTATATCAACCTCTTACTTTTTAATTTGGTTTAAACGAAGGTGATCATAATGAATATTTTCGTGGCTAATAAGGTTGTCTTGTGTAGTATTTACATACGATTATGTCATTTTTTAAACTGTATGTATTTTAATTACATTGTAAGTCGTTGAAAATTTAATTTAAGACAAATCTGTATAATGTGTTCCTTTACGCATCTCTCATTTACATCTATTTGATTAAATTCATTAAGGTTCTATAAATTAATAAGTTCTCTTAAATAAATCATTTATGAGACTAAACAGATTTCATTTCAAAACATCATTGTCAGTCGATTTTAACAGTTCATTTTGTAATATCTAATCATGTTAAAGCCGCTCCGTTGGGTTAGTGCTATGCAGATCTGTCTTACTGGATATGGCACGATCAGCAGCCATAGGTATGCAATAATGCAATCGGTCGTTTTGATTTGCGTTGACAAATTGTTATGCACTAACAACATTGTTGATAACTGGTTTGAAATAATTCACTCGCTCTGTTGCGGGAAGGAAGCAAATAATTCTATGAAATGTTAATCGCAGTTGAACTTTGAACGCGAGAATTCTTTGGTAAATGGAAGCATGACAGTTCTGCTTTAGACGTGAATAATTACCATTATTAATGAACAAAAAGCATTCGAGAAATATAGAGTTATTACGAAAGCAAAAAGTTTAATAAAGGTACTTAGTTAACAACTAAAAGTCTGCTACTTTTTATTGATATAGCCCAATGTTATAAGTTTTATTTTAGTTCTTCGGAAGGTAGGATGGATCAAACTCAAAGTAGGGTTTAATTATAAAAAACAAGTAATATAAAATACGGAACATGTACTAACATTGATGTAAGATACGTAAGAATATACGATACGTGTAATATCAAGTCATACGTATACTATTATGTCAAGGAATCGATTAAAATAGATCTTGAAGGTGGGCGAAACCACGAAGCGGAAAGCAGATCCTCAAGCAATGATTGATAAATGAACAAACAAAACGTAAATTGAATCACAAATAAATGAAATTGGTTATAAACAGGAAATATTGCAGCTAGATGTGACTATATGTAAACAAGAAGCAATAAAAATATCTCAATCAACAAGAATCAAGTGTACAACTCAAGGTTGGATCATAAAAGAAATACGCCCGACGCGTTACATAATTCTGCCCACACTAATTAAGCACGTACCGACCTAGAATGGTCAAGCTACATTATTATCGTTTACTAGATCCATTCCAATTTTAGATTGTTGTTGTCCGTTAATGGAGTTTATGACAGCATGTCACTGTAAAAGGAGGAATAGCTAGGAGTGAATAGTAGCGCCGTATAATTGAAGATAATTGCACTTCTCGATTTAAATCTCGACTACCTTAGTCGATGTTACACTGTTAATCATTAGAGAATCATTCACGAAGGCAATCCAAATTATTATGCAAGACTAGGCGCATTAAATCATGCAATTAGTAATTATACTCGCTAATAGTATGCAAGTGAGAGCTGGTAGAGTATTTATAATGAGTTTATATTTAAATGGTAACGGACAATGAGCAAATAAAGCACGGTAAACTAAACATAAAAGCGAATGAGATCTCAGTTAAATAGAGGAAGTCATATAGATGTAAAGGAAGCTATAATATTCTCCCACAAGTATACGTTAAGAGCTTGAAGCGTATCCTCATAAAACGAAATGCGAATTATCGTAAAAGCCGACATTAGCCAAGATGACAATTAATTGGGCATGTCGCCGGAAACAATAAGTAAGGTAGACGTTAACGTGGACCGTTTACGAAACAGCACGATATCGGTGTTGCAAACTGTAAAATTGTAGACACCGCCACTGTTGGCCTACTGGAGCGTAGGATTGGGAAAAAAGTTCTAACTTTCCCCGTCTATTGCCAAATAATTGAAAGTTACGAAAATGTCCGCCATTTTATTCTTTGTCCGGGCTGCTTTACTGATCATTAATAAACCATCACATTTGCTACTTTTTTATCTGACGTAAAAAAAGGAATTTAATATGCATATTTATATATATGGATTTGTTGGCTTGTACCCACCCAGTTTATAAAATAATAATATACAAATAGATTATATAAGGACGTCCATAAACATGTACAATAGAGCCTTAATTTTTATCATACATAACTATTATCATGCGAACAAATTCGATGATTACAATATATTATGGACTGTACCTTAGGAGCCCATGTTAGTCAGTTTTTCCAAACTTTCTCTCCCACCATTGCTTACGTATCGACTGATCAAGGTATTTTGTTAATTACCCAACTTATACATTTTAGTAATGGAACTGAATATTGGTGGTATATGGTGACATTGAATAAAATAGGAAGTAATTAATGTTATTTCATTTATTCGTATTGAATGGTAGCGTTACTTTCTCTTTTCAGTTCATTGATTTCACTAACCCGAAGTGTCGAATTTAGACGTTGCATAAGAATTGAGCGACTAAACAATTTAAAATAATGGACCAAATAGGCTTTCGTAATTAAATCAATATTCCCTAATTTTGTTCATCATTGTAACATTCGATTGCTTCTTTGACTATTCGACGATTATTCCTTTGCTAATAATTTTTTATTTTCTTTCATTAGACAGGTTATTTTCTTATGTTTTATTATGTCCGTAAATATGTTCGTGGATTATGTTCGAATGGATTAGCTTAGTAAACAGATAGCACTACCGGTACGTGGATTATGTTTGTTCTTAAAAAAATATTAAAAGTTCTATATCCAGTTACTCAAACATTAAAGTATGCAATAATTGTTATTAGTATTATATATAACTAATTATTGCGTTACGACTCTCTCAAATTGATGACTGATGATATAATATCATTATCGCTACTTGTTACAAATTACTTATATTAAACGGCGATTGTATAAAAAATTATTTGTTTGATCATAATTAATACTTATGACATAGTCAGTATTATAATATGGGTGATGCGGTTTTAATTAGCGATAGTGTAAAATCATGAATCAGTAGCTTTTAAATAAGAAATCAGGTATAACAGAAAAATTAGGTTTTATTATTTGTCTACTTATTAAAAAAAGAGAATATTATTCTGTATTTGAACACTTGTTAATACCGAAATCACAAGAAAGGAGAAGGTATCGAGACAAAGTAAATTCGCGATTGTTTACATTGAAATATTCTATACATTTAAATTTCAAGGTCTTTAGATAGCTCACAGTTTTCAATGAATACACAAAACACTTGTTAATATTTTTTCTATATTTAGACTGCACGACAATTTAAACGTAAATATACGTTTTTTATGTTTTGGAAGTAGCAAATGCGCATGCAGCCCGCTGATGGTAAGTGGCCACTGCAGTCCATGAACATCTGTAATCAACCCCAGATAAGATCATTGTCCTACCTGAGGTCGGTCACAGATGCGTTGCTACTCCTGAGGACTAAGTTGGAACGCCTCTAATAAGTGGTAAGGGAGACATACTCCCTTACCACACCCTTCCAACCAGAACACAGCAGCGCTTAACACGGCTATCATTAGGCAGAAATATATGTGGCGGTGGTGCTGCCGGAGTCGAACCACAAAGGGTTCTACCACCGTTAATAATAAATGAAATTTAAATCATCGTAGTGGTAACTATTCCTACTTTCCTTACTATATGTTTGTATTAAAACCTAATACTATATAAATTAAATAAACTTGATAATATTCTCTCGCCTTTTTTGTTGGGAATGAATTTTATTGCTTCTACACTTTTGAGTGGGCAAGATCTATTGCGTCACTGTTTAAAAAACTTCTGTTCATGTAATACAATAAATATTGTATCAATGTTATTTAAGCTGATAAATAAGCTAAATAACCACGGACCTCTCTTACCACTAACAAGGTCATTTGCATTACAGGCGATCTTGAGGACTTAGAATATCTGTCATTTGATACGTATGTCGCAGAAGGGAATTAAAGACATTGTAATGTTACATACATATAAGTAACTTAATTCACATAATGTATGTTTAAACAGTCACATAATACATTTTTGCTATAGATTTTAGGAGTTTAATGAATGTCAAAATGTTCTTTTATTTCATATATTCAAAAGATAATGTATGTTGAAATGTATCTGAATTCTTCATTGCTTTATTTTCGCAACGTTGTTTAAAGCTTGCTTAAATGTCAATGAAAGTGCAAATTGGCTTGTCTTCTGACATTTTATTCTTTAGCGTGCTGTTTTACTCGATTTATTCGACAGTTATGGATTGCCACTTATATTGTAGTGTAGAAGTTGCCTCTTTCAATATGGAATGTAAATTGCCTACATCTAAAACTTTAGGGCGATATTTCAAGATATCTGAAGACAATATTGGGATTGACAATGATTATTACAAGCTTAAGCCTTAATATGTTTTGATGCTTGGTCGTTTCGGCTAAACAAGACTGTCACTTATGTAGTAATAAATCAGAGCGGCAAGAATGCAGATAACAATTAAAATGTCAGGTATCCAGGCTAGGTCGCAGCATGCTCCGATGCTGTCGGACTGCGAGGCTGGCCGCTTCTGTCACTCGCCTCGCTTGATTCAATTGCAGAAAATCCCATGAGCCACATTTATATCCCTGCGACAGTTTCATGCTCCATTTCCAGGACTGAAATGATCGGACAAATTTAATTGTCCAATTCCATTAAATGATCATTTCACGTTCCACGACGTTGCAATTTTATGACAGATTCCACAAAGTATTTCACGCTCGTCCGTTACGAAACAATAAAATTGTATACGCCAGATGAGTGCGCCGTTGTAAAAAATGAATAAATTATAAATAAGGAAGAATTTGGACCCGTGAGATCGAGCGCAATAATAATTCCGGTAACATGACTTCAATGACGAATAGGTGCGCGGTACTTAGCAACGAGCCAGACCCCTTTACAAGCTTCTAACAGCCGCGCAAAGTATGACAGAAAACGATAGTGATGTAAGTCGATAGTTGTCAAACAGGAAATCGCGGGGCGCGCGTGGCGAGCGATATGCCGCACACGCTTTGTGCCGGCGGCCTTCGGACGAAATGTTTAGAGTCCGTACCGACTGCGCTGAATCGCACCACATACAAACCATTATGTAATCCCGGCTCCACAACAAACGCTAGTTCATTCATAAGAGGCACGGTCAATTTAGCTATCTGTGGTGCATCATCGCAGTTCTTGTTTAGATCTAAGGTAATTAGTCTTTGCGAAGATTTCCTGCCGCTATTGCGCGTTAGTGAGCTCTCCGTTACACTTTGTTTACTACTTCACTGCGCGCCCGCATGAATTTACGTTTGGGGAGCGATAAGCTATTGGCGATAATTTCTTCTACGTAGCAAAACAAGGAACAAATTAAATATGTTAATCAATGTCATCTAGAGTCGAAAGAGATCATTGTCGTCATCATAAACATTATCGGCTTGATTAATATTTATATTCACGGTGCGATCAAATTTTGTGCTTTTAGCACATATATATTTGTTAGTTAAACAAATTTGTCACTGAGGTAAATTTTCGTTACGAAAACGTAAACAATCTCTTTAGTCATTTGTCATTTGTTCTTGGTGTACAATGTTATTCACGAAATATTGTATCTGCTCAGGTTAATAAACCTTGATACAATGACAAGCCGGTGGAGATATGCAAAGTAATTCGAAGAATTTCATTCTTGCATAGCTAAGTCTAAACAGATTGGGCGTGGTCGCATCTGATATTTACAATGAATGCCAAATATTCAATTCACATGCTAACTAATTTTGTGTATTGATTGACAGACGGCAGCTGTTCGATTTTATCAGCGGTAATCTACAAAGCATTCAGTAATTTGTAATCAAATTACATTTAGCCAACATTATTGTTGCTCGAAATTCTTGCATGTTCTCTTTCTTTCACTACCAACAGCAATTTGACAGCATTGACATAAACGAAATAGCTACCTTAACTTTTATTAAGACCGGCGTAATTGGTTTCTTTGTGAATGAAATGCCAACCCGGATCGAAAGGCGTAACAAATACTTCGGTTCGACTGAGATCACTCTTTAGATGAGGCCATGTCCTAACTGAGCTCTGGTTCGTTGGCAAGTGACAAATGAATTTATTTATAAATGACGTACCCTTGCGAGAGAGTCTTGGACCGAAAGCGCGAATGAGTTTTACCTTCGATGATGCTAAAATAGCTCCACAGTAGTCCACAGTTACACTCTCACCTTGCGTTTGATTGACGATTGATCCCTTGTGCCAGATACTCGCTAACTGACACTGTAAACAATTACAATGCTTGCATTTTACATGATTGGTGTTAAGAAGTTTAAGAGCATAAGTAGGAATTCTTAGCTTTTGCCTTGACTTTTCTAAATAACATTTTAGCATTTAATTTTACAATTAGTTACTGCTTCGTGTACAAATAAATTTTCATGGTCCCTATAGTCATGACATGTGGCTACTTGAAAAGAATACGATAATACTAAATTTATTTATAATTTAAATGAATTCGACTACAAGTAATAAGTGAAAATAATTTCTTGAATGTTTTGGGATATATTCTTAAGATGTTCAATTTCTAAAAAGATTCTTGGAACACTCAACATTATTTCGTATGCCGGAAGTGTTAACTGTTGATGGATGATCGAAGGTAGCTCTTGTCTTTGATGTGACCTTACATAGCTGCCTTCGACTGTGAAGCTATTCGTATCAAATATCAATCTACTCGTAATTTATTTGTACTTTACATTACCTGCAACTAGTGCATTCTGATAGCAATTATTTATTGCATCATGAGTACAGTTCTGAGCAAATGTCATAATCACATAAGATTGTTATAAATAAAACTAGTGAAGTGATAGTTGCTAGTAAGAGAAAGCCAGTTTAAGGGATTTCTGTAACGACGAGATGCCTATCTTAGTAAACCGCCCTCGGCGTATTCCTACGTTTTCGCAACATTCTCGCTCGGAAACAAATCGAGTTCGTGTTCGACATTTCGCGATCACTGCGGCAGTTAGATGACTATTTATAAAGAACGTGTCTAAGAAAAGGTCGAATTTGATTGTCGACAGTCATTTGAATATATCTTCTGTTATTACAGCAAATTATGATAGATTAAGTCATCCACATAGAGGTTCTCACGCCGGGAAATAGTTTGACCTTGAAACGGATAGGAGCTTTGAACCTCCAAATGAACGGTGTGATTGTAATCTGTTTTCGGTTATACCGATTATTTTCTAATAATTATTGTTTAAGTTGTAAACGAAATTGGTCTACGTCGCTATCAGATAAAATCGATTAACATTGTTGGCTTCCGTTTACTCGACTGTTCTCGACATGCCGTCCGAGGTGAACCACACTCGACCAAGGTCCGTTTTGAAATAGGATGGCACTTGACCTTCAGGATGAAAGTCAACAGTGTTGCGCAATACATCTACGCGAGCGCATAGTACTCGATGCTAATAACCGAGTGCGAGACATATTGGAACCTGATCATGACCCACATACAACGTTCAAGGATTTCACATATTTGGAAGGCGATGATTTCAAAACTGCTAGAATTTTAAGGTGTGTTTTGTTAGCGCGTCGCGGCGCCAAGGCAAAGCAAGACGTAACAAGCAACGCATTCAACAAGACCGATTGAAATAGTGCATTTTCTTGTGCTTTTACGCAACATAGGACACTCAGTACTTACACTAACAATCCAACAGAACTGAATCATCCGTGAGCGTCATCCGCATTCCGTAATCCCACTTCTGCGAACTCTTTCTTTTGATTGTTCTTTTTAAAACGCAAAAACTGGTCCCGCGGGTATCGAAATAACCAAATAAATTCGCTGTGAAGCCTGCGAGACCGGACTAGATTTTTCACTACTCCTTTCTAGTTGCCTACGTTAGATTGGTGCACGCACACATGTATGTCGCACGTGTTTAGGTCGGTGTGTGTGTGGGTGTGGCACACACACGAGTCGTCGCGTGCGCATGTAGTGAGCGTGCGTAGATCCGCGGCACGTTGCATAGGAGGGGGAGGTAGGGCCGGCGAGTGGCCCGCGGTTTTGTAAGAACGTTTTATTTCAAGGTCACTCGAGCAGTTTTTAGAAAGTTACCTCACATCAACTCGAGTGTTAGGTAAAATTAATATAATTTGCATTTATTTTCGACAGCTGGACATTTCGGAGCGTTTGAATATAAAGAATCGTGATATGAAAGTAGATGATCATTCTAATCATGATAGAGATGGAATTGCAGGTAGGTACGTAGCTGTTACTGGTTTTAATAAAAATAAATACCGGTTTCAAAGTACAACAAGTTATTGTTACCTAGTTGTTTTGCATATTGATTAGAATCTTACTTACGGTGTGCAATAAAAGGAGAAGTCGGGTTAGACACTTATACCAAACATGAAAAAGAATTGCCTAGTCTAAAATTGCAAGATGTCTTTTAATCCTATCTGATATAATCAAATAAATATTTTGTTCAGCTTAATTTTATACTTATTTAATAATAATATAAATATCTAGTACCTATGAGTAAGATTAAATAAAGTACCTATACAATTTGTACATACATTGTATTTACTGCACTTGTGTAAGTTCTATTTCAGTTCATATATAGCATTATATGGAAATAATTTAAAAATAAAGAGACACGAGCAATGAAGGTGAAGCACAACATTTACGTAATATGTATCATCTTCACATTTTCGCCGAATACCTTAGATGGCTATAAAGAAAATGCCAGTGACTTACATAGAATAGTGCAATCAGACCATAAGTTGAACATTGAATTAGGAGGCTGAATCACATGGTGGAATAAATACATAGAAATAATACCGTAAACAGCAGAAACAACACCTGTCTGTTGTCTCAAACGAATTCAGCGTTATTGGCCTTCTCGCAAGCTTCGATAAAGAAAAGCAGATTTAAAGATAAGGTCAACACAATTTATTGCAGTCTAGTCTTAAGTTTAACAAATTCAGTTGCTATATCTGATTTGAATCTGTATGATTTATCGAAAGCCGCAAAAAGGGGCCAAGGCGTCAACTGTAACTTATTCCGTTCCAAAGGACGTGTATGCGCCGTGCCTATTCGGTTTAATATTCGTGAAACCATCTCCACATTTCACATTTCATCACCGACGCGCTCGCTTCCATATACGTCGCGTTGATCTTCTCTCGCTGCTGTCGAAATGATGAAATTTAGTCGGATGCCATTTCGTGGGCTTGCGTAACCGTTCACGCTAAATTTTGCTGACAGAGAAAGTATACGAAAGGCTTTACGTAACGCGACCACGTAACTTGTAGCGACTCGGTTTTGATTTCCTTGCTTTTACGTCCATTACTGTTACGTGATATTTTCGGGCTATTTTTGATTCTTTGAAACATCTTTCTCGCTCTACGTTTTGCAACGCGGTCTATATAGGCACTTTATGATTTTGGTCGGATGATGAATTTTATTGCACACATCGCGACTACAATTGCTTTAATTGCTTACAATGATTTCAACTTTACGAGAATGACGTATTCTCGTAAAGTCGAAATTACCGTAGCATAAATACGTAAATAACCGTCTCATCACATGCAAATAATGTAAGTGTTAAGGAGCTACAATTTGATGAAAAACACTTTGTTATGGTACAACATTCAACATAAATGTGTAAATGAGGACAAGGAAAATACTTTTTGTACTGCTACGTGCCTTGTGAGAAATGGAAGGTACGCTTCAATTTTACGTCGGAAAATTTTAGTTTCAGTTAGATTTAGTTTGTTTGCCTTCACTAAGAGAAATACACTGGACTGAAACGTAATCAGGGCAGATGTAATAATAATAATAATAATAGGACGCAAAAATTGTTATCAAGTAGAGATTAAGCAAAGTAAAGGAGTCGGGTTGCAGGCGGTCACAATACAATCTCTGTCCCAATTTCGGAGTTATCAGCGAAGTCAAATATTCGAATCAAACGTGTGTACGGGTGCTGTAGATAATAAGTTAAACTGATTTATGCTGAGTTTGGCTTCTTGTAAGAGGCTTCCATAAATGGCACATTACCTACTAGGTACTTTTTATTATTTAAATCTAGACCATTTTTATCTTTCCCTTCAATATTATGTTCAATCTCCTTTGTTTCTGTATATGAAAATTGAATCGCATTTTTCTTTAAAGAAACATTATTTAACAACATCTTATGTGAATTTTCAAACTGCTCACAGATTCTAAGATTAACTTTACTAAGGTTTCTTAAACTAGTAATAGTTCAAACTCAGCTCAAGGCTTTGTATTCAATGTAGAGATTTCAATGTATGTACATAGAACACATAAATATTTATATACATATATAAGATTCCTTACTAAAATGAGATATAAAATATCATTAAAATTCTTATACTTAAGTTCTATTACATGTTTC
>DWNY01001130.1:0-13401 GCA_018250635.1 Telegonus apastus | reverse complement strand
ATTTTGTTCTACATAATATAGGCCGCCATACGCTATATTATTATTTCATGGCCAATGGCCATGTTTCCTCATGTACGTACAGAACAATTTTGTACATGATATACATGATGTACATATATTATATAATAGCAATGAGTAGTAAAGTACGTTAAAATGGTGAGAATTCTTTAAACAGTTGATTGTATTTGTGATAAATAAAAATCGCATATTGTATCATGAAATTAATCTTTTTGTTCAAAAGTAGATTTGAACAACTACTACTAGTAGGTTTGAAGAACTAGCGATAAGATTTTTACTAAGGTTATGCCCATTTTAAGGTACAATTTCGCTTAAAACATTTGTGGTCTTAGAATCATTGTTTGTGAATATAAAATCCTACATAAAATATATATCATAAATGCAAGAGAAAATTAAACTAGTAAAGCAGTTCTATGTCGTAAACTAAATAAATAATATAAACACACTGGTGGGTATTAAAATATAATTAGCTTATGTTATGTTTTTATGTCTATATTATATTGATAGTATATTAAAATTATTTTAATTTCAATCTGTAAAAACTTATAAAACAATACACTTAATCTCACGTGTTGTAAAACTTATGGACTTATAGATTCGTTGTAAATAATATGAAATTTACATATTACCTTAGTGTTACTAAAAATACACAATGTCACTAGTAATTGGTGTCGGAGGCTTTAATATTGTAAAATACCGTATAATTAATCATTAACGGTTTTCTATAACAGTTACGAAGAAATAAAAAAATAATTTCTGATTTATTAATAATTGACTGTATTTTACCCCATGAAAGACTCAGGCCTACACCAATGACTAAACACCCTATATGTGCTGGCAGTATTCAAGAAGTTTATTTATTTACGTATAAATGAATATAATTATACCAGAGATCAAAACATGTCTAAAACGAAAAACAATTTAGACATGCTAAAGTAAAATTACGTAAAGGTATTCATCTAGTTCTCATTATGTAATAAATGTTTAACTTTTAGGTGGAACGTCAGACCAAAATTAAGATAGATAACAATCTGCAAATAATGTGAAAATTGATCGAACTATAATTGCGACACATATTGTGTTGCAGACGTTGTAACATTCAAGGCATTGACAACGGGCGTAATTTTGTAATTTTCAATATTTTGTTCAAGATGTTATATTTTTGTCTAAGCATAAAATACAGTCTTTTATACCGAGTAAATATACTATACTATTTTTGAGCATAATGTGTATTAGGAGAATATTATGACTGCGTTTCACTAGATGATAAAATCGTATACAACTGCAACGTAGCGTTTTTAACGTCGTTTCGATAATGTCAATACAATCAATTTTATTACTAGCTGACTTACAAAATTTGCATTGCTTATGTTATGTTATGGTTATATTAATTGGAACGTGTCCCATTAATAAAAATATTATTTTAAATAAAACATGACCCTTCCTTGATAGTCGGGTAAAAAACTAAAGCTTAATATCGTTCTAACACAACATACATTTTGTTCACGTTGATGATAAATTAGAACACCATGTGTATCGAGATAATAAAAAAACACCATCAAGCAGTTGGCAATAAAATTAAACTATAACATTATATTATCAATATTTTTCACTATTCATATGTTTAAACATAAAATTTGGCTACTAAGACGTTTCATAATTTATATTGAAAATGAGCTATTTATTAAAATAAACAAATTATTATATAACTTAAACTAAACACATTTAATTAAAGCGCAAAATCAACAGAATGACTATTAAACCATACATGGAGCTTATTATTCCATCTGAAATATATTTGAAGTTTGTAATTGTCAATATAATAATCTAAAGTTATTATTGTGATACAATTAAAATCGTAAATTACTAAAAATATTGATTTAATAACTTTATCATATTTTCAATACTATCATACTTATATTAAACGGAATGATACGGATGTCCGTCGCTAGAGGCACCGAACTGTATGCCATATTACTTTGGCGTTTTCTACTGTTTATTAAATGTTTTTTTTTTTGTTGTTATTTTAGTATGGTGTCACTGGCAACAATACTATGCGCCCCCAAACAATAGTTTAGACGGACTATCGTAACAAATTACCTTATTTATTACTTGAGCTTAATTAATTAAGAATTCGATTTAATGTGCGTTAATTGACACCTAACAATTAAACACTGATATCATTTTAAATATGGTGCGCGTTAACATGCTATACCATACAATAATTTAATCTTTGACCAAATTCACTGTAGAATAATAACTGATACAAAACCATAATTTTGGGGTTGTCTCAATGGCCAGATCTGTCAGAGACCATCTGATTTTGTAAATATAAACTTAAAAAATGTAAAATAGATCTACGTTTCCGATGCTAGGCAACGACATGGTATTATGGATTCCACATCAAATTTAGTCAAAATATATTCATATTTATAATTATTTAACTTACATGCAATTAAGGGGCAGCGTAAAAGGAAAATGTAATGGTAATAAAGGTGATGCATCAGTATGCACGTGCTACGAAGAGCGTTGCATCATTAGGTTCATGATGTGAATATGGCCGGCGTTGTCGACTGTGACGAAACAAGAGAATTTGTCGTCTATACAGACCTTCTCAGCGTTTATACCGGACAGCTTGATGCAAGCAAGAATCTCTTTGCGTTTTGAACCCTGCTTGCTCCTGGAAAATTATAAAAAAAATGCTATATCATTATGATTCAAATTTCATTTAAATTATGATTTAACTTAACACTTTCTAGACTTATAGCCCTACAGTAAGATTTTCTCCTGTGTCTTGGGTGCCATGGAAACACACAAACACGAATATAAAAAACACCCAGACCCAGAACAGAAATCCAAATTACTCATTCAGATATCTGTCTGGCCGGGGATCGAACCCGGAACCCACTGCGCGTCAGAAGACCGCTCCACCACGCAGGTCAATATGATAAATATAATGACGTTATCACTACTAACATTTTCATTAAGTAGCTATGTTATATATATTTTTATTTGTATAATACCAAGTTTCCAAATTCTAAACCTATTAACTTGATCAGAAATAATTAGCAGCGGCGAAACTCACTTCTTATGTTTCCAGTTAGCCTTCCAGCAATACTTCTCACTGAAGAGGCCTCCACCAAAAAAGAAATTGCAATTTGTTTCCGTATTCGCGTTGTCTACGGACACGATTTCATTCCGCGCCGTCAACGGACTCGCTATCGGTGTTATTACATTCAAGTTTCTGAAATAAAAGTTTTAAGAGGTATACCAATGATACGGTTGCATTTACAATTAACATAGAAAGATTTAAACAAGCAGTTTAAACTGAGTTTGCCAATAAACCGGATTGAACAAGCTTGATGGAATGTTCAGAAAGTATGCCCCATTATAGAAGAGTTGTCAGTAGCATGAAAAGGATTGGGGATTTGATTGACTAATAAGTTACTGCTTTTTTATAAAAACTCTTAAGCTTTTGCAGTTAACTGCCAAAAAAACGTATGACACAGTAAAATAAGAATATGTCCTTATAATGTTAACATACTCACTTACAATATGCCATTACACTTTAAAATATTATTAGTAGCAGTGCCCCGTAATTTCACCCGCGTTTAAAAAATGCGAACATGACATGACATTTTTGACTTAATTCTTTATCAAAATATTAAAGTAGGCTGATTTACACCTATACCATCAGATATCTGCTAGTGAATGGCGTCAAAATCGGTCCATCCGTTTCGCACATTACTCGGATCAAACAGACAGACAGACAAAATTTTAATCATTGTTTTTTGTTATAGGTACCGTGTATACTTTCATATGCATTTAGTAAAAGCCTTACAAACGGAAACTTCAATTTATTTATTTGTACAGATGTATAGATTACCTCCACGTAGTCCTATGCGCGGTCCGAATAACATAAGTAATGTTCCACCAGACGATCTCAGAGGCCATTGTGACGAGGACTAAGGGTGGTTGTTCATCGTCCGTCTCAAACGACGGCGCTATCAATACATTGGACGACGGCGAGGTACCGGTCGTACTCCGGTACAGCTTGTCCGGTATGGGTGAGAAACAGCACCATTGCACCTTGGATTTGTGGTGCTTTAGCAACCTCAGTTGACACTTGTTTGGTATGTTCCATAACTGTATGGGAATGAAACATGAGGTTATGAATATATTAATTTAAAAAAATGGTGTCCATAATAAGTTTAACCATTATCATTAGTCTCAATAAGGTTAAATTTAATACAATTACAAAACGATATAGTTAATTACTCCTTATTATTGAAGAGTTAATGTTGGAAATTAACGTATTAGGATTGAATTAGCATACTATTGGGGCATTAGATGTCGTAGAATTGATTGCGGGAAACATTTAAAATTATGTAGACGTTATGGAGTTTTTTAGCTGCTTCTTCACCATACCGACAAAATTTTCCGAAAGGGGTGGTAGGTTGACGCTCAAAAAGTGTTACATGGATTAATTAAAAAAAATGAGATTTGAATTTAATTAAATTGAATAAAGAGAGGAAATGCGATCGAATGTTTAATTTAATAACTAGTTCAAGACAAAATAGTTCTACAACATTAATTAATTTACACATTATACATACCACAACATCGCCCGAGTCAAGCCCCATCGCCAGGATGTTCCCGTCTGCCGTGAGGTCGCACGTCATGATCCTGTTGTTCAGATGGTATTCTTGTATCAAATCTAAGTGGATACCGTGATCTCTCTTGAGTTCAAACGTCTGAGAAAAAGTTGAGCAAACATTTACTAAATTATATTAAATAAAGTATATCAAGCAATTTGATTATTCGATTTCTATTAATGTAACGTGAAGTTGCAATAAGATGAAATTAACTTTAATGTCAATTAACAATTGAAATTGAAAGAAGTTAGAAACGTAGCAAGGCTTACTATGTAGCGTGCTTTGCTACGTTTCTAACTACTAGGTGTTACTAAAAAATTATGAAAGAATAGTACCTGGAACGCTTTATCACAGCTGTCGCACATAACCAGAGTATTCTTCTCGAACGCACAGCAAGTTATACTGACGTTCTTCTGCCTGCCATTGAGAACGCACGTGAGCTTCAGTTCCTCGTCCCACAACTTCACAGTACCGTTATCTTCGACCGTGATGAGACCGGTGTCTTTCAGCCAGTAGCAGTCGACGAGACCTTGCGACTTTGATGATTCCCTGAGAGATCGGCCTCTGTGGTCTCGTCTGGGGAAGTATCGGTCCGAAGAACATAAACTTGTGTCGCTACTCGATGAGGAACCCCTGTCGGCGTTGTCGCTCTTTTTTATTTTCGTTCCTGTAAGAAATAATTGTGTATTAGTAAATCGAGACATGAAACAATTTGTAGTAAGTTCAATACCGACGCAGTGATAGCCTGTTTAATGGTTAAAACTTCGCCTTTGGGGGATTAAGATTCGAATTTTCAATTATTTTTTCAAGATTTTTTAATTAAGTTCGTATTAGAAATGAATTATAACTTGCTTTAACGAAGAAGGAAAATATTGTAAGAAACTCTGCAAGCTTGAGAGTTCATTAAACAAAAGTTCTCAAAGGCGTGTGAGATCTACAATTTCATACTTGGCCAGCGCGGTATCTACCGCGCTGGCTAAGTATCTATTCATAATCTTATGAAGGAGATCTCTGAGAGGAGACATGCGTTATAGTGGGACAATAATGGTTGAAGCACGATACCGACGATAATTTCATATTCATACGTTAATAATCATGTAAGATTAATACATTGAGTATAGACTGTAACCTGTTTAGGGCTACACAGCTGCAGTACAATATCTTAATAAATTAAAAAAAATTGCACACCTGCAATTCGTCTCAAAACACTTAAAGGAAGACGAAGTCCACTAACACACCCAACTGTGCCGAGTTTCAATAGTTTCACAACTTTCGTGTACATTTTAATTAAGATTCATAAAAAAAATATACAAGTAAATAAATTACATTACCTTGCATATCGTTCAGTATTTCCTGCGAGCCGAGGTTAGCGTTGCCACATTGCAACATTTCCGTCTTCCATTCACCATCATCCATGAACCTGTATGCCATCAAACACTTGTTCTCCCCGGCAACTATCAGTACGCTTGCATTGACAAAGTTCATATACCGCACGGGACTGTACAAGTCCATTATAGTGGTGTTTTCTTTAGATCGGATAGTGTATTTCTGAACGACGCCTGACCGAAGGCCGTATATGATGTAATGGTTGCAGGGAGATATCTTGACTGTTGTAATTTGGTCGTCGGTGTCCGGAGATATCTCCGTTACAAGCTTCTTGCCCCGTGATATCTAAATTATACAACAGATATTAATACCTTTAATGGTACCATTATATATTCATACAGTGTATACAAGTAAGGATTAATTGCAAAAAATATTACATTAATATTATAGAGAATTTGAAATTATGAAAATATTTCTACAATAAAATTAGATATCCCAATATCAATTTAAGACTTATTAAATGACATTTACATGCATATAAAAATCTAGGCTACCCCCTTTTGAACATGCCATGGGCCGTGGCAGACAAAATCTTTCATATACAATATTGCCAGGCACGGCCGGTGTTTCTACACCCGATAAACGATACATATATATATTTTATAACTTGGAAGAATTAAACGAGTACGCATCCACCTGGTATAAAGAAGTCACTGCCGCCAATGGACATCTGTAATCAACTCCAAATAAATTCTAATATGTAACGGGTACTCACGATACGCGGATTATTACATATTATACTGTATCCATTCCGAGATGATATAAGTCTAAAATCATAAACTCCAGATAACATAAGAGTCCTAACTAATGTTGACCACAGGTGCGTTGTTATCTTTAAGGACTATGTTTTAATGCGTCGGATATAAGTATAAATACGTTCACAAAAATTGTATAGAAAAATATTTCATTATCTGCCACAGACCATATCTGATACATTCAATTACCAAAAAAGTTTGATACGTACCTGTATATGATTTTTATCATCGATAACCGCCAACAGGGGCTGAGTAACGTTGTCGCTGTTCCCGTTGCATATGCCCTTCAAGTTCAGCGGTTTCAGGGAGTGTCGATCGAGGCTCATGGTGTGCGCCAGTCTAGCCTTGTCGACGGTGGTGTGCGTGTCGAAGGACTTGATTCGTTTGGGTGTGTTGGTGGTGCTTTGTGAAGGCGGGGTGTTTACGGGCGTCTGGGGTGACACTGCGGCCGCGAAGCTCACGTCGAACTTTGTTGTTAGACGGGCGTTGCTACAAGAGAACAGGTTCCTACAGGTGGTAGTTAAGGCAAAGGACTTGATAAATTAGTCCGCTACCAATATGGTATCCATGCGTGAGGTTCTTCTTCTGGTTCTTTACGACATTTTAATTCTATGATTAATTAATATTTGTTATTCAAGCACATGTGAATATGAAATATTATAATTTAACATACTGTATTAACTGTACCACAATTCGCTACAATTTACGGAAATCTACCTACAGGATGCAAGTGCCACTGTTCAAAACAATGTCCAAAAAAGTTTACTGATTTTGATTCAATAAGTTACAAAGATGGAACTTAACTTTCGCAACCAAAGTCGTAACACAGGAAGTCCTTTCAGTCATTTACCTACTAGCAGTCACCTATCCAAGGCGACAACTACCCATTGCTTAATTTTGTATATCAGTTTTACACTGAACTATGAGCATTTTCATAGGAATTCATCAAAACTTACCCATTCTTATGAGTTTTCTGTGAAACGTACGAAGCATCCAAAAACCACACTTTCACGGAATTCTCGACAGGGTCGGTACCAGTTAACAGTACGTCCACACCGGGTACGATATCGTCCACTGATATCACCTCGCTCACCGCCATGGAGACAACATTCCTGAAAAGTGGTACTGATAAGTAACAACATTATATATTATTTATAGGGAAGTCGCAAATTAACGTCAAAGAAACCGTACTATGTACAAATTTCTAAGTTCTTAATTTTTCACCGTTTTAAATGAAATGAATGCATTTTATTTTGTGTAATGCCTTCTGTCATTGAGTGAAAAAGCACAACAATGCATGCTATTCAGAAACAAATGTCGCTCCTTTGCATTGTTATGTCGGATTATCTGAGCGAAGCTCTATGGCCCAACAAGTTTTTAAAGGAATCACTTTACAATAAATTATAAACTCACCCCCTGCGATTCTGCAAATCAAAAACACGCGTGCAATTCTTCAAATCTACGCAGATAATCCGACTGTCGTCGGTGGAAACGAACAACAGCGTTCCGTTCTTGTTGACGGCTATCGATATGAACGTTATACTGTCCTTGACATCGTCGCGGGTGATCACCGTTTTACATCTACAGTTATTACAGTTCTGATTGTTCAAACTGCGCTTTCGTAGCTCGTATTCTGTTACATCCTTTGCTTTTAGTGCTAGCACTCTGTTGACTCCTGTAAAAGAAATAAAGTACTATATAACCTGACCCACACGCATAATAATCCGAACATAACTAATAATAGTGGTTAAGTATGTCAAAAAGATATCTGAATATAATTGCGAAAATATCAATGTGTAATAGTAAATTTTATCTTACTATTATTATGTTTTGACTTAAATGTGTAGATGTAACTCTTGTCATTATCATTATTAACTTATCACTGATCCATTACCTATTAATTTGAAGGTGTTCGAATCGTTTGTAGTAAGACTCCAGCGGCAACACCGTCCCATCTATTCCTGTTTTACAACAGCAGTGTTAAGAGCTCCTGTGTTTTAGTCTGAAGGGACATACGTAGACATACTTATCAGAGTGCCCACTCTCAGTTAAGGCACTGGTGGCATCTGAGGTTGATTACAGATGCCTAAGGGCGACAGTGACCACTTACAGATAGGTGAACTGCATGCTTTGCTACCTTCAAATTATAAAAAAACGCCTCATTAAACAAACCTGGCACTGCAATGACATTTAACACCATATCCGTCTCCTCGAAGCTCTCCCGCTCCTTCGTGTCCAAGTCAACAATCTCCAGATGGTTCCCACCGTTGCCGGTGTTCATGGTGGCCACCACAACGCCCCTGTCGAAGTTGCACGGTATACAACACAGGATCTCCCTATCGTGGAACAAATCATACTCCTTCAAGACTTGTCCCGTGGACTTGTATACAATGATTTTGCTCGATGTGTGCGCGATCAGTTTCTCCTCATAGCACGCCCAGCGGCAGTTGATCAGGTGTCCCAGTTTAGGTGTGATGGTGACCGTACAGCCCCAGTTGCTGTCGGTCGTGTCCTCTGGTTCTGTAATTAATTTTGTGTGTAATTAGAAGGTGGTAGAGCCCTTTATATTATAGCTGGTCAGGCGGCACCCATTTCTGCCTAATAAGATCGATGCAGCAACGCATTTGTGGCGAACTTCAGGTAAGACTGATCATCTGTGCCACTCACGAAACCAATAATAATTATAACATTTTAATACAATCCGTCAAAAGTGACGTCATATCTTACATTTGAAATAAATTGTAAATTACTTTGAATTTGCCAGTAATGGCGACGTTATACTTTATCATAGTGACCGGTATGATCAAAATTCATATAAAAGTGTAAATAACAAGTTTACGTGACTTCGTTTAGTGAATTTCTTTTTGTTTACCTAATAATCACCCAATATGTTCAATATTGAACATATTGGCTGATTATTATGTGTATAGATTCATATGCATTTAGTAAAAAACATTCCTAACCATTACCTTCTTCAATAACATCGTCTTGTTCAACATCATCAATGTACCAGATCTTGATGACCCCGTCGTATCCCAACGCGGCAACGACTGGAGGGTTCTTGGGACAAGCGCCGATCCATTTTATAGGAGATTGCGTGGTTATTAGTTCCTTTTGCAGCTTATTCGTTGATATGTCGAACAGCTGTAAAAATAATGTAAATCTATATTCACACAAAAACAATGATGTTCACGAGGAATATAATTTGTTGTTTTTTTGGAACATGTCAACAAAAAAATCACAATCTATTGAGGACATTTATTCAAATATGACAGAAAAAACTACTTTATGGGCAGGTACGATCAACATTCGAACAAGAAATACGATATGTATGCATTTATTTGCGCGCGCATCATTAATCATTAATATCTGTCTGGCCGGGTTTTGAACCAGGAACCAGGTTGTGACGCATCACAAACCGGTGTAGTGACCGCTACGCCACACAGTTCATAATAAAATAGATTAGATACATCTAATTAAAAGTGAGTTGTGTAATGGTATTATGGAAAGTGAAAAATTAATCAATTTATAATGACGTTAGTCAAAAATGTTTACCTTTATAAGACCAATGGTGCCGACGAGGACATAGTTGCCAAGAAAACACACTGAAGTGATGTTTTCCTTCACATCTATGGTGGAATGTTTGATTTCCTCTACATTTTGTTCATGCCTAATGGATGTAAAAATAAAACCAATTGAGATGTGAAAATGCAAATGAAATGATGCAGTGTTTATTTACATTGTTACATATTATGTTATTTGATGGAACTATACATTTATATTGATAATCTAAATTCTTTGTAGGCATTTCTATGTACGACATAACGGGATGCAGCATTGAAATATTTTTGTGGCAAATACATATTATTATGTACTATGAGTGTTTACTGTGTTCTCTATTGAACAGCACTAAAATATTATAAAACGTGTAGTGCACTTGTTAACCATATTTTTATATATTAAGCGCTAAAAATCAAAGAATACTATTACGTGTTTATATTAAATTTTTAATAAATTAAATATGCTAGGATGAAACTTAAAAACTTATAAATGAAGGCAATAATAGTTACACTTCTAATTGCGTTTTAACAGTGCATATGACATGTTATTATCAGTGACTAATTACTTACAGGAATTCGAAGTAAAGTTCATTTTTGGAGCATTGTTCTTGGGCGACTTCCCACGCCTTGTTGTATAGTATTCCTTTAAACTCGTGTTGCAGAATGCTCTGTATTATGTCGGTAGACGGATATCTGTACAAATCAGCTCCATGTGTGCTTAGGTAAGCTATAATGCCCGTTAACAAACTTGATTGGTTCTGCTGCTTAAAGGAAAACATAGATTGTCTTAGATACTGTACACAAGGCATTTCATTGTAGTGATCGACCGTAAGCATTGACTTCAGGTGGGTTTCCTAATCTATTTGGAATGTAGATGTTCACGGATAGTAATGACCACTTATCAGGCAGACTGTACCGTTCCTAATTTACATTCAAAGTATCCATAAATTACGTCACACGAATTTCATGATTTTTGACCCCTCCTTGTCACAGCTGGTCACATTTGAGAGATCCCCCAACTAGTGTGATATCTAATATTTCGCAATGTTTTAAATTAAATACATGTAGTATTATATTTTGAAATGAGACGTCACGAAACTTAGGATCTCCTCTCACCCCTTATCACATAATGTCACACTTCTTCGACACTCCCGCTTAACGTATGACGTAATTTATGGATGAAACAATAATCCAAACAATATACATTTTGTATGCAGTTTTGTGCGTGTGGAACTGTTACTTTATGACTTGTATTCAAAGATATATTGCAATATATATTACTCGTAACTTTTAACAATTACGAACCTATGTATATTACAAATGTTTAGATTTTTCGGGACGGAATAAACATCTACGAAGCAAACAGATACGAAAAAAGATTCCATATTAAATGGATAAATGCATGTCACGCGATGTACTACGCTCTAATAACGTGCCACTATGCATTGCCTTTGGTGCAGATATAACTGATATAATAAATGCTGTATTTACAAAAAAACTTCCATTTACAAGTCAAATAAAAAAAAAAAAAAAAAACAAAAACATTGCTTACGTTTTCAGCTATATAATTGCCGTAATTTTTCAGATCCGACATGACATCGCTCGGGCCGGTTAACCTCACTTTATTGCCGAGGAACTTCAAATCCAGAAATAATTTATTGAATAAGCTCCACATATTCCTCAGATTCTTCGTGCGCAGTATATGATAGCCTATATAGAACGCTATGTACCCATCGTCTTCTATTGCCACCGGAGCGTTGTTACTGTTGTAACTATAGTTATTTAGAAGGTTTTTGTGCAATTTCTTCAATTCCTCGTCGCTACAACTGCTTTTCAAGTAGCCCATAATCAAGTCGTGTATTTCGTAGATATAGTTCCTTTGTTCTTGGTCGTAGTTACGTAGTATCAGCGATTTCCCGCGGAGTTGTTTCATGATGGAGTCCACCTCTGAAACGTCTTTGCCCCATAATCTACTGAGGACCCGAGCCGAGAATTTCGCGTTTTCTGGTAGAACCGTGAGCATTTTAAAAAGTGGCAGTATATCCGGTTGCAGGGAGTTGATGCATAATTCCACGGCTTTTATCGGCTGGTAATTGTTCTTTGATAAACTGTAAGAATATTCCCCTTAATTTGTATGCTATGATATACAATATCGGTTATCACTTATAGATGTTTAAATTAAGATATGCATGTCAGTTATTGTTGTCTATGGGCATTACGAAAGATTAATATTTTATATAATTTCGATTTACACAAACAAAACAAGTACTGCGTTTTTTAAGCAAATTATAGCTAAAACAGTAATGTTTAATGCATTTTCAATAGATATTCGTACATTTCGAATGAGTTATTTAATCAACATGCTTAATAGCCGACAGTAAGGCTAACCTATTGTTTATAATCGCATGAACAACAGTTGAGTAGGCTACTTCTTATCGCTTTAAGCTACTAAACAGTTGCTTAAACTCACATCGCTCGGGCGTCTACATTGTTAAGAGTTCGTCTAAGTGCCTATATGTATGCGAAAACTAAATATTACTGAGCCACTCTTGATGCTATTTAGACGCGTTAATGAGTACTTAATCACTTACAGCACATACCCAGGTAAAATAAGTAAATAAATGATGTGGGGTCAATGATGAAAACTTACAAAAAGTACTCCTTTTTCTCAAGTTTGTTCAAATAATAGTTCCAGTGGCGGGTGTCGTGCACGAGTTTCTCCTTGTTCTGGGCAAGTTCCGCACCGATCAGTGCGATATGGAACGGGCTGCCTTTACAGATTTCGTGCAACTTCTTCGCTTGGCGAGGTAGCTGTTTCTCATCTACGTCGATGCAGGACGCGAACAGCTGCAAGGATTCCGATTCCAAGAAGGAGTTCTCTATCTGAAACACATTTTACTATTTTAAAGTTCAGAAGATATTCGATCAGAACTGCCTTTATTAAATTTAGTTACCGTGCAGTTTTTGCCGTTAAAAACACTATAAGACATTCTATCAAAAGCACTAAGATTTAATGTCTGATTTTTT
>DWNY01001129.1:0-13406 GCA_018250635.1 Telegonus apastus | reverse complement strand
AATATTTTTTAGACTTCAATATTATCAATCAATAATCTTCTCTGTATGAAATTTCACGTATGTTTAATATCATAGTCCTCTCAGCACTCAGTATTCGAGAAATGGTTCCGCAAATTTTCGCTTTACGTATTAATATATAGAAGATTGATCATTGATCTTTCTAACGTGTTTTTAATTTCCTACTATTCCGCACTGGCATACTTTCTGTATCATGGGTGCCATGAAAACAAATAAGAATACACCCAGAAGAATATACCTACCAACAACCCCTAACAGAAGTCTTAATACATCATGTAAATATCATTGCCGGGAGCGAACTCGGAACCCTGGGTGTGTGTGAACACTTTGAAATTCGGTTAATTTAAAAATAATTTCCGTAGTTCCAAGTATGAAATTGACCTAGTTGTATTATAATAGGAAAAGACTTCGCTATTTTTTCCCCGCAATCAGGTTATTCATTAAATTCCGTATAAACATAGTGATAGCGCTTCGACAAGAATAGAAAATGTACATAATATTGTTTCTCTAACGTAATTCTCTACGGAATTCTGCTCACTGAGTTTGAGGCAGTAAAATTTTGTACCGAGATATGGAATCGCTTTAGCGTTTTTACTGTAAGCGTTGAATGTCAAAATAATAAAAAAATCATGGCCTTTCCGACTCTGTTTTTACAGCTGCGAGCTAATGTATAAATTAAAAGGTATGAAAACACGAGTACTTAAACATCAATTTCCGGGTATTATACGTATTTATTACTGGGTATATTGAAAATACTAAAACATACTATACATAGTGCGGCTTCGATCACTATAGCACCTATTTCTGCTTAATAATAGCAATGTTGTTGTTCCTGTGTTCTGGTTTGACTATGATTCGGTATGATAGAATACACACACTTATAAGACGTATTTCAACTTAGTCATTATGGGTAGCAACGCGTCTATGGCCGATCTCAGACAGTGCTTTATATTTACGTGGTGTGTCATATTGGAAGCACTTACCCATTGTACCATAATTCGATGAAAAGCGATCATGCAAGCCGGCAATTGACACGAATCGAGCGTGCTCATGTCGATTCAGAACGTTTATGCATAAAGTTTGATGCAAACTTATTATTTTAATCTATACGAACATTACAAATTTCGTACTTTACGTATTTTGTCCTTGTAGTACCTATCGGAATCAGAATAGGGCTACAGTATCTGCCTGTCGTAAGAGGCGTTCAAAAGAGGGCTTTCGGGGTTCCAGGCGGCAAAAGTGAGAGCTCGAACCGTTCATCTAGCGACCCAGGGGAAGGACGGTGGTATGTGTGGTAGTATACCATCGTGCACCAGACAGTGCAACGGTATGAGTGAGGCCCGATGGGGCAACGCGCTCCGACGACTCCGGTTGTATTCCTTCAGTGATCCCAGAGCCCGCACCGCAGCGGTGAGGTCGGCTACCCCCGTGGTAAAATCCAATTAAACAGGCGTCGCTCCCACGGCGACGGGTATCTTTTGATAGTTTCTCTCTCGTAATAAAAAAAAATATGTTCACGTATTTATAATTTTACAATTTTATAATGGATGCAACTCTTCTGATTCCCCACTTCTATTGGCGGAGACCTTTCAACTATTTTAGATGGGATCCGAGTCGACATTGAGCCCGGCTACACATAGTTGCTCTCTCTGAGGACTAAATTGGAATATGTCGTATAAATGTGTGTACTCACTAACATACATACCAAACCAGAACACAGGAACACTAACATTGCTATTCTGGGAAATCACGTGTTAAGTATCTCTGCCTTACTATATGAAACATATGGCGGTAATGCCTTATTCGTACCACGAAATGAGCAACTTGTGACAAATGCTTGGTCGTACAACGTGTTCGACATTGATACAGGAGAATTTCGCAAACGCTGCGATACAATTTGTAAGCTTTACATGGAACGTAACTGTCCTTGGATCAATAATTTGATCAAACATGGAATTTAATTATTGTATTAAGCGAGTTAGGAGTAGGAATGATCGCCGAATCATCTATTGATGTGGTTTAGCATTTGGTTACATGTATACAGTAAAGCTCGTTATTAAATTAGTATAACTACCAACATACTAATAACATTTATTTAGAGTCATTGCAATTGTTATAATTCTATATTTATTTTTTAAATTAAAGCATCGCAATTGCAAGTGCAATTATTCTATTTTTGTATTTTAAGTTATGTATAATTTCAATATTAGCCCATGGTTACAGTATTTCAAGACTTGTCTGGCCGGGAAAAGAACTCGGAACTCTCTGTCAGTCAAATGAGTGTGGTGATGGCTGCGCTATATGGCTATGTGCGCTACTGCGCAACATCGGTTATGTGCGCTACTGCGCCACAAGTTAATTATAATTCTCTCTTAAAGTTAAATACTTTAAAGCAGTTATTGTGAGGTGATTTACGTCAGAGGTGTGGAATCGTAAAATATGTTTAAAACCGTCCAGCGGAATGAAACGGTATGTTACATAGTTTTTATGCCTTTTAGCTAACTGAACCTAAGTATATAAAGTTTTTATTTGTATGAAACGTTAAAAAACATGAGAGTGTGAATATTTTGATCTGAAGTAGTTTCAGCTCCAGATGTTCCGCAGCGTACGTTTGACATTGTTTAAGAAACTTTGAAAGTCATGTGTGTTATCTTTTTTTTATAACACGGAAGTAGCAAACGAGCATGCAGTCCACCTGTGATCAATCCCAGATAAGTTTAAGAGTCCCACCTGAGGTCGTCCACAAAAGCGTGGTTACCCCTGAGGACTAAGTTGGAACGCCTTGGATACTTATGTCTCTCTTTAAACTATAACACAATATCATATAACACTGTTGTTATAAGTCTGAAGTAGGTGTGGCGATGGTACTTCCGGAGTTGAGTTACAAAGGTTCTACCACTGAGTGTTATTAAACATGTCCTACTAATTTTACGAACTACGTGGATACTGTTTGTTAAAATGTTTAAATTTAACCTCTGTATGTCTTTATTGGTCTTCGAACCATATTCACTATATTCAATGTATGCATGTTTTTATCCTGATTTGTTTTTGAATAACGTAACGGTGAACGCTATGGCAGCGGATTCGAGACGGGTAAAAAAGAATTTTAAACCTATTGAAATCGTAAATTCCGTAAAACCTCGAATTTACATTCAAAGAGTAAAGAAAGGTATTTAAAGTTTTTGTTTACATTACTTACGGTACTTGAAAATTCTGAAATCAGGATAAAATGTGGCAAACAAAGATTTCTTCTTATCCATATTTATATCTTATACTCGTATGAATTAAAATACGTTACAAGTCGAAAGTTGGATTGGAACAATGTAATAAAATTGCCACAAAATATTAATTGAAACGAGATCTTTTCTGATAAAGTGGCTGGATAAGTGTCACCTACTAAACTAATATGGAATAGGAGAATATACGTTTTATATAATTAAATTATAACATCCTTCTACTTTAAGAAGTAGTATACCTACTGTAAAGTGAGAGACAGATATATGTACATACATAGATGTAATAATATGGCAGAAGTTATAAATTAAATACTAATAATTTAATTAGGTATGATTCCCCGGTTATTTTAGTTAATTGTTTTAGTTCATGTTCTAGTTTAGTTGTTATTAAGCTACATTTAGATAAATATTGTTTTGTTCAACATTTTAACATTTTCATTGTATTTTCAAGCATGGTAGATATTTACCGACACGCTATTTCTAATGTATGTTTATGTTGAACACGCGTCTCTTTTTTCAACTGAGGCCTAGAACATAGTGTTGAGGAGAGAAGATTGGTGGGTGAGGTCAATTTCTGTGAGATTTATTTAAATCTCATCCAACACTCATCCAGCTCGCTTAATTCCTAACCGCGCAAAATATTGCTTAATTTTGTAAATCAGATATTCACACATGTACATAATTACTGTTATACACAATTTTAAACACTTATTGAGGACATATCGAAGTGAATATATAGTCATTTAGACAATAAGTAATAAGTTTTAAACTTGAATAAGTTACCTCAACAACACATAGGCTTAACAAAACATTTTAATTTTCAATAGTAAAAAATACTATACCAGAGTGATTACAAAAGTCTAACGTGAGTTTCTGATGCATATTACGCTACTGTAACCTTAAGTAATTTAACCTTACTTGCCAGAAACAGAAAACCTTTCCAGTGGTACAAATCTCTAAAAGAAAAATTTGCATGTAGATTGGTATAGCCACTTCGTGGGAAACTCGTTTACTAGTAGCACATGGACAAACAGAATAACAAACATTAATGTTACTACTAAAAGCAAAGGTAGGTACGTAAGTAATACTATACACTTACTATTACTACGTAAATACTACATAGTTATACGAATTGTTAATTGAGTATCCTATTAATATTGTAATTGCGAAAGCTTCTAATCACGCAAAAAAGCTTGTTTGATATTTCGGAATTACTAGAAAGAAATAAATATATGTAAATTAAACTTTTTAGATATCTTACTATTTTAGCATAATTCTGAAAGCTTCTCGGACTATATTTCTACTCTAGATAATATTCCAGAAATAAAGTTATCATGAGATCAGAAGGAACAATTTAACGTCTACAAAATGACGCTACTCAGACTGGGAAATTCTCTGAGCTCCCTTTGAATATTTTAAAATATTTTATTAGAAAGAGCCTTTATTATTATAATTACTATAATGTTTGTTTTACATTTTCAAATTCGTCCATCGCTTGACTAAATAATAATTTAAGTAATACAATACTACCTCAATTTATTAAATTAAAAAAGCCACGAATACAATCATATCAAGTAGGTAATAATGAAAAAGCTATATAATATTTTACAAGAAATAGGATTTCTTTTGGGACAAAAAAACTTAATTTTAAGAAGCGTTAAAATGTTTAAATACAATGTAAATAGACGGCTCATGTATACTTTAAAATACGTAACATGAAAAGACTTCATCGTTGTTCAATTTTGGAAATATTATCGCCACGTAAATATTTTCACCATTACAGAGACAAATATAGATAAAATTGGTGTATTTCTTAGACGAATATTTTCATTAGTCGTTGCAAAAACACATCGGTGATCAATATCAAGCAGGATTTATGATGGTGGTAGAACCCTTTGCGGTTCGACTCCGGCGGCATCACTGCCACACCTATTTCTGCCTAATAACAGCAGTTTATGTCCTGCTGTGTTCTGGTTTGAAAGGTGTGGTAAGGGAGACATACTTATGTGAGGCGTTCTAATTTAGTCCTCAGGGGTAGAAACGCATTTGTGGTAAACCCCAGGTAAGACTATTAGTCTAAAAAAAAAAACAAAAAAAAAAAAAACCCAGTCGTAGAACTACTAGGTATACTTCCACTGGGCAGGTACCACTGCCACACCTATTTCTAGAAAGAAAAAGTTCTAATGTTTCGTTGTAAAGTTATGTTCGCCGGCTCTTTTAGAAAAGAGACGACTTCAGGTAAAGATCTTGTTCTATATGAAGTTGCTTACAGATGTCCATGGGTGGTAGTGAGCCCTTACTATTAGATGGACTGCATGCCTCTTTGCTACTTCATTCTTATAAAAAAATAAGGGCTGCATACTCGATTGTAACTTCCATAGCAAAAAATCACTACTCATTAAGCATATCACAATTTACGCCACATTAATTGCGAAACATATTATACGGTCATTGGATTAGTATGTGGATGTTTGAATCCAACATTATATCATGAGCGTTATATCGGAGATATTTTACCGAGATCTGGTGTTTGTATATGCACCGCTGCGACTAGCGGCAATGCTGATTGCGCGGACTGTGCAAACATGGCTGAGTCCGAATTCAAACAGACAAACTGTAGCGGGATTCCGCTTTACAATATTGCCTGAATTGATGAAAAAGGGAGATCCTCCGAACAATGGCTCTGGGTTGAAATGTGCAAATCAACGAGCTTGCTATTACGCGCAGTGAATCGGATATGCAATCTGGTGCAAATTTTTAGTTTTTTGTTTCATTCGCGTAACTTTAAAGTGGTAATCGTTGTTAAGTATTCAAGAAGTATTAAGAGTCTAAAGGAAGTCCCATGACATGAGTTGTTTTGCTATGATAGTTTATCCTTCTTACCTCTTATCCGACCACAGATGAGGAGTAATGTTCTTCAATATTATGTCTATTTTGCACGCTCTGTCGCATGTAGGACTCCATAGATGTTAACATACAAGTTGTCGTTATGTTTGTATTTACCTCAGTAGTGTCATAGTCTAAAATGTATAAGCCAGGAGTCTACTCCCAAACATAATTAGTATTAAATATCTAAATTCTGTATGTTCCATCGGACTTCATTTGTAGGCAGGTAGAACTAAAAATTGCAACAAAATTCTTCATTATTTGCGACCATTCCTTGTCTTATTTCTAGCGAGGTTATACGGACTTTCGGTATGTACCACGTATATGTGTACCATGTATGTGCACGTGGACTATATGTGCTATCGCGAGTTTCCTGTGAAGTGCAGTGACTACTCCTCAAGCAGACCAGGCCATGCCTACTTATCGAACTATGTAGGAGCGCCGTGTGCATCACACCCGGCACGATTCTAGTCAGCAGATCAACGCAAGGTTAGTGATTTTCTTTATGGAATGTTACAAGAATTGTATTATAATTATATAATATCATTCAAAATAAAGTCAACAGTACATGGAAACAACGCTCGTGCGAGGTGTATTGGTACCTAATCCAAAGAGTATGTGACGGATGTTATCATGTTGTTTCAACTGTTTTATATGCAACCTGACTCCAGTTTTTACTTTGTTATAAATTTAAGTCCGCATAGAAAATATATATATGACAGGAAATGGAAGTAGTTTTCGTGTACTTAATTAAATAAGGAATATCCGCGATATTAACGCTTTTGAGTGTCAAGTCTTAACCAAGTAAGTTCGAGTATTCGATATTAAGTAAAACTATTTATCCGATATTGGCAATTCACACATTCAAATAATAAAAAGAATGTCTTCGTTTTCCGATAAATCTCGGCTTTTAAAGGAAATAATAGAATATTAAAGTACAATTAAAGAATAACATCATATATCATTTATTTTTTAAATAATGTTTTTGTATTGTTGAAGACAAAAATCTAACTTATCGAATTTGTCACAATTTCGTCAGAGTTTTTATCTTGTTTCGTATAAATAGTAACGTTTATGAGCTATTGATATGTTTGATATAAAACCCCTAATCGATATACTGGTTCCTTTCCCTATTCTTGTTAAATTTTCACACATTTTGCTGAACCTGTCAATAACGGCGTCTGATCGTGTAGGTGGCTTCCTTCCGTGTGCGCAATATCCGCCACATCGCGTGTCGTGAGCCACCTTAGCCGCCTCACGTAACATTCATGCTTATTGCAACCAACGCTAATTTATTTCTGTGGAGCGCTTTAAAACGACCGCTTTTTCATATGAGCCAATTAGGAGTTGGTTGCGTTTAGCGATGTTCAGATATCGGTAATAACAGAATAGGCGTGTTTAACATCCTACGTTATTGTCAGATACAAATGATAAAATTGATGTATAAATTGTAAGCATTAGATATGTTATATTGGTCTCAGGTATCTGAGGTTCATTACATATGTCCATAAGCGGCGGTGGCCATTTACCATCAGATAGTTCGCCAATTTGTTAGCTACTTTCTAATTATAAAAATATTTAGATAGCATATATAAGCTTAGTCAAGTTTTTGTAGAAGAAACGACTCAGCAATGGTATTTTAGTGGGAATACCCACTCAAAATATAGAGCACTAGACAACCATATTTAATTTTATGATAGAAAAGTACATTTTGTCATAATTATGTTCTTAATTACCTACTGAAATGGCTGGAAGTCATTACCCCTTTTGCATTGCGATGTACCATCGTTGGATTTTTTAATTGAAATTGATAAATATAATTTGTATCTACTTTCCTTAACCTTTAACCCTAAGTATATTAATCCGATGTTACTTGTTGATATATGCATACTTTTGCATTTTAAATTTCCTTTACAGTGTTTTATCTAATCTTCTTATTTGAAACCTCAGAAGTGTAAGATTTTACTTACAATCAGTCTTCCATGGTAATAATTTGGGGATTTCTTAAATTTGCATCGAAGACCAAGAATCGGTAAATCGCGCCGCTGGAAAACCGCTTACACTTGATTAATTTCAGACAGAAGCGAACGCTAGAGTTTTTTGATTCTTTTTGTCTGAATCTGAATTATTTTACGTTTTGTGAAGTCCTGACATCGTTTAAAACGTTGAAAAACGATGCACTATTATAAAAAACACACACATACACACACTTTTTACACTAATAGCCCTACAGTAGGATTTTGTCCTGTGTCGTGGGTGCCATGGAAACACACAAAGACGAAGCTACAAACACCCAAACCCAGAACAGAAACCTAAATTCATCAGTCAGATTTCTGTCTGGCCGCGGATCGAACCCGGAACCCACTGCGTGTCAGACCGGTATGGTGACCGCTCCGCCACGCGGGTCGTACTATTATATAGATCAACTGCGGCGGTTGGCCGCAATGCCAACTCAGTCGCGTAGTACTCAGACATATGTAGTCTATGCGGATGGCATGCATACCCCTTTGTGCTAAATCAAGCTGCAGTTTTAAAGGATTTGATAGACGGTATTATTATCCTTTCAGCGCTTTAGCTACTTTAAATCATAAATTACAAAAAAGGAACTCCATTTATGTTTGAAGTAGTTTCTCTAGTATGGTAGTACAGCATCTCAATGGCATTAATCAGTCTTTTGTTTGTAGCAGTGAACCTCCCACTACAAGAAGGCCTTTTCTAAAATTGGGGTTTATGCCATTAGTCATCGTATATGGCATGCGTGTTGGTGAAGATCGCCCATCTCCTTTTTTATGTTATGGAAGTAGCAAACGAGCTAGCAGTCCATCTGATGATAAGTGGCTACTGTCGCTCATGGACATCTGTAATCAACGCGATAAGATCACAGTCCCACCTGAGGTGGGCCACAGATGTGTTGTTACGCCTGAGGATTAAGTTGGAACGCCTTGAATAAGTATGTCCCCCTTACCACACCCTTCAAACCAACATAGCTGCGCTTAACGTTGTTATAAGACAGAAATAGGTGCGGCGCTGGTGCCGCCGGAGTCAAACCACAAAAGGTTCACAACTTTCTCCTGGATTGTATTTCTTTTTTGACTTCTACGACATTCAGAACAGAAAGAGAACAAAGGGAGTAGTGCTATTCAAGACACATGTGCCTTGGATTCTAACAGCTTTCATTCGATGACTTTTTTGTTTCCATGGTACAATAATGAAGTTGATTATAAAAAAAATCGTATAGCTTCAATATCACTAATAGGTAAAATATAAATAATATGACATATCTTAAAAAGTACTTATTATCTTACTTAGTATCGTATTTATACAAGTGTTAATAAAAATGAAACTTAAAATTGTAACTATTTTTAAACGCTTTTTAGAATAACAACCTCAATTATTATCATGTATGCTGATAAAATTAATTTTATTCGTAATTTAATTAGCCTACTACGTATGCAAATACTATCCAAATAATATGAAAATTCATTGTTTTCTGTACTAATAGACCAGTTAACAGCTGCTCATCTCGTTCACACTTCGCTTGACCCACATACGTGGCACGTATATGCTTGTGACGAGTTAACTAAACTTTAACCGGGATAAACTTGTGACATATGTGGATATAACAGACAAATGTATAACATTAATTTTCACAAATGTTGGGTAAAGTTAAGGGAGATGGTAATCTTCAAGGTTCAGTTCCGGAAGCAGCGTGCCACATTTTTGTACCTAATAACAAGAATGTTAATTATTTAACGGTATTGGTTGTTGTTTTACGGGTAAGGCTAGGTAGTACTTCTACGAGGCATTTTACTTAGTGCTTAGTGTTGTTAAAGGTAGTATGGGTTAGTGGCCAATCCGTGTCGGATGTTCTAAACAAACTAAAAGACCTTTGACGAGGTTTAACGATTGTTATACAATGATAACATCCGAGAACTGAGCCCTTTGAAACACGGACGACTATGGGATTTTGCCATTAACGGTCATCTGAGGTTGCCACTTACCACCAGGTATAGTGCATGCATTTGGCTAAAAAAGAAATAAAGAATAAAATTTTCATAAAATAAAGAAAACATGACTGTAGATACTGATGTAGCATAAATTGATTCTGTCACAAATAGTAGAGTTGTATCAACCAACAGTGAAAATTAGAATGGAAAGACCTAAATGTGTTTATTGGCATATATTTTAGTACATTTTGTATAAAGTTATACGTATACGGACGTACGTTAGTCGCTCCATAAACATTTAATTCTCAACTTTCAGTAATTCAAGACAGTAACTTTCATGTCCTGAACCTGTTAAGTTCAGAACATTAAAATTTTCCTCTTTAAATTACTTCAAGAGGGATCTAGTGAATGCATCTGGAGAAAATTTAGTACTTCTTTGAAATTACCTCAGCATCTGCTCGTAAAATTCGTTTGTGTTTTATTAACGTCAAAGCTTTATTTAAAAGGATCGACACGTTAGTTACCTTATGCTAAATACCGCTTACTGACCCAGACCATAAATCTAAATTCTTCAATCAGATATCTGCTTAGCCGGGGAACGAACCCATTGCGTGCTAGACCGGTATGGTGACCGTTCCGTCACGCGGGACTTCAAAATAGATATCAAATATTAAGGTCAAAACTTAAGTAGGTACCAATGATGATAGAAATGTACTGGGTTATCGTTTGCTCGTAACTTCATCCACGGCTGCCCCGATCTCCACAGCAACACGCCGGCGGAATACGAAAACGAGAAAACATTGATTCGAGTCGTTAATTTGTGAGCGGTCCGACAAAGGCCTGATTCAATAAATTCCGGTTCACCAACATAACTTTTTAAATGAGTAATACGGATACTTTTAGAAGCCAAAAGAGTGAATTTATAGAAAAGTTCGCTATATATTTCTAATGTTATAAAATGAACCAGTAAATTAAACTCAGCTTAGTCGGGGGGTCCGAGGTTCGAACCCAGGCACGCACCATAATATTATTTGTTACATTCACACCTGCCGCAAAATTTCTTCATCCACCCGTGGAATCCTCCGTTTGGAACATGTCCATATTTATAGATGTGATAAATAAATAAAATTCGTAAAACGTCTAATAAATAAAAGCATGCGTGCGTTACTTAGTCGTACGCATACTAGTTTAAAGACGGCGTCGTATAATTGGTCGAATGCTCCCATTGCGCCATTTTGTTTGGAGAATAAAGTTGCCTGTTATAAACATAATCAATTTAGAGGCTAACAGTCAGTTACTATTTTTTGGACGCCTTAAGTAACGCTAGTTCTATAAAGTATATAATCAAAGATCGGAAAGGCTTAAATGATTTAATGATGAATGTATGAAAAGGGTCCTTCTGAATTGTTTTATGATCACGCCTCCCTATGAAGATAAAGGTTGGCTGAACATAAAAGAACCTGTACTATTTTGTGAGTATCTAATATATGTAGGTATCTCGCGAGAATATCGCCTTTTAAACTTTTACATTTACCTAGTTCTCCCAGATTGTCCTAGATATACACTTATCTGACAGTACGACTAATAAAATGAATGAAATGGAGTTATAAACCTACAGCCAGACTCATAATTCTGGAACCATTTTCATAAATTTGAAATGCAAAAGCAAAACTAAATTTTAGAATTTGGGGATCATATGCCTAAAATCCAGAACCGATGCTGAAATTTTACGGATTAATCAATTTAGAATAATGCATTGGTTATATTCTGATATTTCGAATGGATATACTCGTTATATTTAGGTTTTACAGATAGGATGAATAATATGGAAAACCTACAATTTTATTTAGTAAGTTTACAATTCAAAATATCTATGTTTTTAAAAATGTGTGATACAAAATCCGGTATCAAATCAAAATCTTTATATTTTGAAACGTTTATTTTATTTTCTTTCTTTAACAAATAAATACCTATTATATATATTACAGAAACTAATTACGGGAATTTACATAAATAGCTAAATTGCTGTTAGGAATGAACATCTCAACATATATACTTCAGAATGTAGCATTACAGGAAAAATGTATATCGTTGTACGGAACCTTGTGATATATGTTCAGGTAGAACACGAGGACGAAACTTCATTCATCTCTGCCTATCCGGCAAAGCACGTAACAACGGTAGGTACTCTTTTGTTTATGGTTTTCACAAGCTACAGGCATACATTATTTCGAGTTCAGGAGAAGGAAAAGTAATTCAATCTAGTTTTCTGAAAATTTCTTTGGAAACAAATGGAGTTTCTGCGAACGGGGAATACCTTTGTATATCTATTTACAAAACTGTGTGGTACGAGTTACCTAACACAATTTTTGCACGACAATCTTCGACAAATTGAAACAGAAGTGTCCCCTTGAGCGGTTCTGCTGGATATCTGATAGAATTCGATATCTTCGTTTGAATTCCGAGCCACTTCCCCCGTTGGTTTAGACGCGTGATTAATATATTAGGGGTTGAGGATTAGCCACCGCCTCGGAATGTGTAATGAGCAAACCGGACAAACAACTTACTATTTAATTCTAGTAAATTTACTTACATGGAAGCGATGATTTATTATTACTTAGTCCTATTTACAAGGTGGGGGAACGAGTATGGTTCGATCAGGAAGGTACCATTGTCACACTTATTTGCAGTGTGAAGTTATTCTTGTGTTTCGTTGGAAGAGTGTTGATGCTCATTTTCAAATGAGGCGACCGCCTTAGTCTTCGGGTGTGGCTCCTGCTGCTCCCGATTGATACTCCTGTGATTGATTTCAGATAAAATCATTATTCTGTATGAAGTTACCTACAGATGTTCACTATGGCAGTGACCATTTAACGTCAGATGGATCGTATGCTCGTTTGCTAATTTGTCTCCTAATAAAAATCCAACTAAAACATGTTTTTTTATATTCGCTACGTAAGATATTCAAAAGCTTCTCTTTAACATCGTGAGTGTGAACTTGTATACATAGTAGACTTACGACATGCTCACGGGGGATATACTTGTAATTTTAGACGTAGTGCGGTAAATAGATATATCTATATAGAAATAAATGAAAAATCTGCATAAATTCTCAAGTGGATAATTCTGCGGTACAATGGTGCAGCGTGGTGGAATACTACTCAATTACCAAACGATACCCATGTGAATGATATATGAGTTACAGCCAGGTAAATTTAATCGTGTAGTTTAAAAGCACCCAATAATAAATGCTTATTGTTATACTTTACCGATAATTTTGTTGGTAGAAGATATTAATAAGTAATATAATGTATTTAAA
>DWNY01001128.1:0-13410 GCA_018250635.1 Telegonus apastus | reverse complement strand
TAGGTGTGTGAATTGCGTTCATTATTTTTTCCTACAATCGTACATTCATATAAATGATGAAATTAAAGTAACCCAATTGGAAAATTATACTAAATTAAATAGGTTTATTTTTATTTTCATAAATTTCTTAAAATACTAAATATTCTAAATCCTTGTTAAAGACCTTTCTTTTAAATGATTAGATAGTGAAGAATATAACATTAATTAAATAAATAGGTAGGAAGCTTAAATAAATATCATTTTAAAAATGTTTTCATAGCTTTGTTTCTTCACAAAATTAAAATGTGTCGTCAGGGCGTCTGTAACGACAAGTTGAATTTCCCGCCCAGAGAAGATATATTTACTTAAATTAGTTTAAGGGTCATGGGGCAAGTCCTTTACAGCCATTCTTCATTTTTTTTAGATTCTTTATTTCTTATATCTTAATGAACATCCATATGGAAAATGGCGATGATGTAATGGTTCCATATGAAAGATGATGATGATGAGTTAGGTCCAGTAAAGTAATGGGAGACTTTACTAGAACTTTATGTGGAGTCTTGGAAGTACCTACCACGATAGTTTACCTCTCACTGCATTATCACTTTCCCACACACGTGCACGTTATCGAGCGTTTTATGATAAAAACCATTTTATGATTAAAAAAAAACATTTTTACACATAAAAACACGACTATACACAAGTTTTGAAAAATAACATCATATAAGAAAACAGCTCCTTTCGCGTTCCCGCCAAAACTATCATAGACTACTCGTAGTGCTTATTATTTTACTGGACTTTACTTTTTATATAAGATGTAAAGAAACGAAAATGAAAAAAATGGCTGTAAAGGACTTGAATCCATGGCTATAAAACTAATTTAAGAAAAATAAAAGTCATCTATAGTTATCAATTTTGGAGGTTATAAAATTCTAACAAAGAAATAATGAAATTATAAATATAAGTAACCTTTTAAATATACGTACGAACAATGTTTTCGTTTTTACTTATTGTTCATATATCAACCAGCAAGGTGTAGTTATTGTTTTGTTACATAAGTAATAGTGTTGTAAATCCCTACAGGTGAGTAATTAAAGATGAACATATTATTATAAATTACGCAAGGTAATTTTTACTAGGATCTTTCTTTATTTTATCTCCAACACTTATCCTAGGTTAATCTGGTATTCTGTATATAAATGAAAAAATAATCACTTTCGACTAATCATAGCAAAGCCTAAAATACAGAGGCTAGAAACATGAAATTTGGATAGGTAATAGGTTCCTTCTATGCTACCACACGTATCCAGTAAAAAGGATTTTTTGTAATAGACTAAGAGGATAAATATATTTTTTATAGTCTGCATGTATGAAGTTTCTAAGTAGTTTTCATGTTTTCGCATAAAGTAAATGACCACACAAGTATGGAAAGTTAAATGTTTTGCCCAGCATAATGTATAAGTTTTAAGAAGCAAACAAATGTGCAGTCCACCTATTATAAGTGATAACTGCGGCACTAGGACATGTGTAAGAACCTTCATATGAAACAGGGTTTCAGTCCGAAGTTCATTAAAAACGCAATACTACTCCCAAGGACTAAGATGGTTGACATATAGAAATTATTGTGGTGGTGGTACCTCCCCTGTCAAACCATATTCATACTACAATTCTTATTTCATGTCCTATATTTATTATGAAATATATTTACAGCATGACTATGGAACATGTTTCGCGTGTTCGACGCCTATACAAGTTAATATTCCGACTGCACCGTGCCCTGCCTGCTGAGCTTCGAGTATTAGGAGATAACTATGCAAGAGATGAGTTTAAACGACATAAGAAATGCACACCACATGAAGCAAACATTTTTCTCAATGAATGGACAGTTAGTTTCATGTTTGTAATACTTTTTAATTGTAGATCTTTTGTTATTCATATAAGGTTGACCAAAGTTTTGTATTTGGCTCTTTATGAAAAATTTTTAAATGCTGTATAAAAACTTACATGTGATGATTAATTTTGCATACAGAATTATAAAAGCAGATGGCACAAAGCTGCCAATAGACAGTAATGGTCCAGGAATTATTAAAATATAGTTTACATTCTTATAAGACACAATTATGATAATAAATTCAGATTGAAACTCCATGAATGCTGGCATTTTAATTTTTGCCTTGAAATAACATCATGGCAGAGATAGACTATCCTATAGTGTTTTCATTAGTTTAACAAAAACATATTTTAAAGTAGACATTTTCCAATGTTGTAATCTCTTAAGTCCCAAAAATAAATAACCCACTTGTTTAAACGGAATAACCAGATCATACAAAATATATGACTTATTTCAAAAAAGGGTCAAGATATTCATAACTAGTATATTATGGAAGGAAATGTACAGCAAATGCCCTAGTAACTCACTTTACCTAACACAACCTAGTACAATCTTTACTTTTACCTCAACAAGTAACTCTACCAATGTTTATCCCACAGGACTATGCATTGAATCTTGCAAAGCAGATGAAACCACTTCAGCAAGCCAAGAAAAAGGTAGTAGGGGAATATCTGGATCCACAAATGTTGGACCACATGACTGACGAGCAGTTGGTGCAATTGTATGAACTACACAAGGCAGCCGCTTTAGAGGAATCAGAAAATGATGATCACATTATTAGTACCGATAATGAAGGCAGTAAGAATAATAGGCAGTAATATTTACTGCCTATTATTATGATCATTGCATATTAAGTCTGCAGTTTAAACCGGTCAATAATATTGAAGGGACTATACATGTAATAAGTAGGTACATATTTTATTGTACGAGATATTTACTTTTTTTTTAAATTTGACATATATGAAAAATAAACGAAAATTGTTGAGATATTAATTTAATAACAAACTACATAAATCATGACCTGTGAACCGTCTCTATGAGCACTTTACGTTTCACTTTTATACTATTTTATTTTTATAGGTCATATTAAGATGAGTTAAGATTTCTGCATAATGAAGAAAATAGATATAAAAATAAGTATTAGTCTAGTCAGTTTGTGTTTAATTACTACTTGAGTATTTTTTAAATCTATTTGAATGACTATTGTGATTTATACTAAGAAGAAATAAATGCATAAATTTCAATATGTATTTTTAATTTATATTTAATGTTTGTTATGTTTTATTGCCAATAACAAGGACGACGGGAATCTATAATCATTTATTGAAGGTATCCGTCTGGTGGGGATCAACCTTGAAACTCTCAATTCTCAGACTGATAATAATTTTCACATACGTACGTACGTGTATGTAATACGTACGCTTTACTTACCCTTTCAAAATCATAACAAAAAATACTTAGTCATTTTTTAGGTATAAATTAAAAAAAAGACAATATTTGTAATTTGTAGCTTTATACTTTTATTTACACTTATTACACTACATACGAGTATTGTAAGTAGACACTAAATACATCAAACAACCAGTTATTCATCAGTTTGGGACGAGATCGTTGACATAAAATTATACATGTTTTGGTACCTCATATATAACTGTAATAAATGTAATACCACAAACATACCTAAATATATGTCTGTGTATAATACGTATATTAATTTTATGAACTTCAAATACATTGACCCTCTGGTCAAGATACTCTTATCTTCCACATTACAGGAAGAATCAGGGCGGTTATCAAGTAATGTTACATCTTTATATAAATGTATAATTTAATACGCATGCAAATAGAATAATTTAGTAAGTTTTATAGGTTTTCTTAGTAGTAATACGAAATAGGTACAGTATAAAATATAATAAAAATATAATTACAAATAGGTATATTCTGAATATTACACTTTATTTAAACAAATATAGTTTATAATATTTAATTTTTAATAAAATAAATAAACAACATTGCTGGCCGGTGGAATATTCGAAATGTATTGAGTACACTCAATACATTAGTGGCAAAGTATTGTTAACAAAAATTTAAGGCCGGCTCCGCACGTTGCTTCCAACATTGGCCCCAACACTACAAGTCTAACCGGTGGATATAAAAATAGCATTGGTGCCAACGTTGGAGTGAAATCTAATCCAAAGATAAAAATGCAGTAGACTTGAGAATGAACTCTGTATGTATTTGATAGATAAGCTTGTAGGTAGAATTCAAGATCTACTGCTGAGAGACGTACTTCGATTTATTTTATATTTTACTTATTATTAAAATGTATGTATAAAAACAAACTGGAATAGTGGGACTATAATTTGAAAATTCATAGTTAATTTCTGGGCATTGAACAAGCAACTTAATTAAACATTTCTGTGTATTTTACCGACATTACTAGTACTAGTACTATAAGTGGTAAATTAATAAAACTAAAATGAACATGCGAATTATAGAAATGCTATTTTTATTCTATCCTAATGTTATCCAGGGTCAGCACGTCAAAGCTGACTTCAGCCACTGAAACAAAATGAATTATGGGAGTTTAGTATGATATGTTATGTTATAATATGTATTTGGGAACGATAGTCTCAATTTTAATCCATCCATGCATCAGTCTAATTATTAATAGTTCAGTTACGTGAGTATAAAAAAATGAATTGCAAGTATTTAGAAATATTATAACGTAGGTACTACTTTTGGTACGTTTAAAATGGGGAAAAGTACGCCAGATTTAAATAACTCGGTATTTTAAAAGATTTGTATCACTACAGCTATTTTTGTAATAATTCAATAAATATGAGAAATTTAAGTCCAGTTTACCTGAGGGTCGCATAAAAAGCAAATAGCAGATTGTAGCTCATAAACACAAGACCCTGTAGAAACAGCAATGCCTTATGCTACTATTACACAGTATTCAAATAAATAATTAATCATTGTCACATTATTTAAGAGTTGCGATTTCATTTAGCCGTGTTTCACCAATTGTGTTTATGGGCTATCAAATAGGCGTCTAGTAGCGGTTACATTGGTTAAAATGAAACTCCTGATACTGCAAACGCAAATGTTTATAATATTTAATTTAGCATTAATTTGTTCTGCACCTACCTCTGAAAATGTTAAATTAAGTTCCAATGTTCTCGTTGAGCAGTTACTGAAGAACATATCTGAAATTATATGGTGATTTGATTATTCTAATTTCTATCTCTACGTTTACGAGAATTGAGTGAAATTAACGTTTATATGATGATTATTTAAGTACATTTAGAAAAGAATTTCTATACACGCTCGTCATGCCGTACTACTCGTGATTAGTTCAGTTGATAAAACGTATGTTCAAAGTACTACTAATAGTCTACTCCCAAAATTATTTTGTAAATGTCTTACTAAAAGCTCTATGAAGAAGTAGGACAGCGGACACGAAGTCGCCAAATCTCAACATGCCGTCCTTTCTCATATATTTGAGAACGAGGAGGGCCAGGGCACGTTCCGGTATTACAAATCCAACTTCGCGTAGAGCGTCCCTTAGTCTTTCAGCTCGGAGGACTCCCATCTTCTCCGGTGCATGCGCCCTGAACACCGCTTGCCAGTGCTTCAAACTACAAATCAGATCCTTGAAATCTGATAACGTTATGCGGCCCGTGCCGTCTTTCTGAGAATTTGGTTAAGGAAACTGTCTGTAAAGGTTATAAAACATTATTTATGAAAAGTAACCCACATAATTTATAAAAATACTTTTACCAGGTTCTTAGCTACTGCTTGGTCATAGCTGGAGGTTACCGCTATCATGTAGTGATTATGGTTGTGTCGAAAATATGTTATTTTATTCTCTAACTTGTAAAGTATACATGTCATGACATAATTTAAAAGGATACTTCCATAGATAGTACAATTTGCCTGCATGTCTCTATAGTGGCACAGCTCTTGATGTAATCGTTAGGTAAACACCGTTCTAGTAATTCTTGGAGCTCGAAAGCATTTATTGTTTTGTGTTCGTCAGCCAACTGAAGAAACTGCGACTCGTATTGTGCAAAGCTACTAGATTCGGCCCCAGGAGGTGCTTTTAAAAGGGCTGCTCTTAATATTTGTGGCGCGTAATCTAACACCTTCATCTTCAAAGGGTTTATCGAGTACACCCTGAGTGAGAAATTTGCCTCCTGCCTTGGTTCGAAGGTAGTCGGTATTACTAAGTATGCACCAGCTTCTAAATGACATCTGCAACGCAACATAATAATTTAGTTATAAGTATCGTACATACATATTAGGTACTATATACATATTAGGTACCTATACCGAGGAACTTTTTCGCATTGCATTTTATTCCATTCGTGCCAGTGCTGTTTCTAGTTATTCAATTATTAGATAACTTCGCTTTTTAAATTCGCTGTGCTTTACAACTTAAGATATACAATACAAAGAACTAGAGGTAAGTAATAAATATCAAATAAATAAAACGAATATCTATCATAGCAGAGTTAGTCTCACCTCTCACTGACTTGTCGACTGTTTGTGTACTGGGAATTTATCGAACTTCTAGTTTTCTTGAAGAAAAGTGGCGATGCAATTTCCTTTAAACCCTTAGGTATTTTGTAAATGCTGAATCCAATAACTTTTGGTTCCATAATGCTGTGCTGATTTAGAGAAATAATAACCGTGTCGGGTTCATTCAACTCTAACTGTATTTGTGGATTCATGTGGAAAAAGTCTGAAATAAAAAAAGGGGAATTATTTCTTTGTGAATGTGAATTTGAATTTATGCTACATACATTTATTAAAATTTCTTAAGGATTATATTACTTATTGTAACATTGAAAATGTATTTTTTCGAACGAACTTTTTAAAACTGATTGTAAATAAATAAATATAAAAGTTTTTTTTTTGGGCAAAAGTACCTACGCTTTAAGTCTCCCCAATGTTGCAGCAATCCGCAATGAGGTAAGGAAATGATACTCACTGACGTGGTTCCTGCATCCTCCGGCGGATACCCCTTTTTTCCATCGCCCTTGATGCGATTTGAGTTGCCATTTCTGTTTTCCATTTAGGGTGAATTCAGCCAACCCTGTTTCTGCGTCCAGGTGTACAACTTCAACTCGCGTGAAGATAGATTTGAAATCAGTGTACAACATCCAGAAACCTTTAGTTATGGATGTCAATAGTTCCCGATCGGGCAGTGATATCGAGTTCCATCTGTCGATTTAAAGTTATTGGTTAGTTTGGTATTCAATATCAATTCATTCAGAATCTATTTTATCTAAAATTAATCTAAAATTTTATTTTGAATTATGATTAAAATAACCTTCTACCTATATTTAGTTGCCTGACCATGCGAACGTTGTTCTGCCATTTATGTTAAGACGCCGATGTGCCATTTGTATAGAGAATTCGACGTAAGAAAGGTTACTTCTGATTTTAAATTGTAATAAATTTTGCTAGAGTGTACCGATTTTGATAAAATAAAGACTAAATGTTAAGTTAATATTTGTACTATGAATACATCTACATTTCCACGAAATCAATCCTGTTGTTTTGTCAGTAAGTAATTTTAAACACACAGACAGTGAGCGCAAGTTACATTCTTATTATATATACGGATTATATATACAGATGATCTTTGTTTTCAAAAAGCCTGTTAGAACATTTTAAGATAAGATTTTTTTATAAAGCAGTAAGCTAAGGTGCTTTAAAGCGTTTACGTTGCCCAAAGGACTAAGGTGCTTGTGGCTCAAACGGATAAATACATGAAGTAGATTGAAATGCGAGTGGTTATATCTTGGGATTTTCAAATAACCGATTCGGCGCTGGGTTTGATATACGAAATATAATAAAATAGTCAATTACCTAGTTAAATAAAGAGTAAATACTCACATTGCTTGGTCCAAGACGACATGAGGAACATGTGTGTCTCCCGGCGTCAGAGGGCGCCCCAAACGAATTAAGTATACGGAGCCTTGGTTAGATTTCACCTAGAAAAATAATACTTTAGATGTCATGATAATTACTGGAAATCATTATTTTAATATATACACGTGGAGCCCTTTATCAATGAAACTACAACTGCTATTATATATGTACCTACTTATTTCATAACTACTAACACTGATTTATATTTTAATAACAATTTAATAAGAAATCTTAATTTACCTTTTCTATATTGTATATTCTATAATTCACCCCAGGTTCAATTTGATTCAGATTGTGGAACGTGCTCTGAAAAGAAGTTACCTTATAAAATGTTATCCAATTAATAACATAAAGAACTTCAAATTAATATTCAAAGATAATTAAGTATGTTTAAACATATAAATATGTGTTATACGTACGGTGGGAACACTACAAGCAGTTACGACACTAGTGGTCTTCATCAGGTCGTATAATATGCCAACGTCGCCCATATCATTTATCGATAGAGACTCCGTGATCCCCCCAGTCAGGTCTGCCAGTCCGTCTAGTAAATTTCCGTATTTGAGAGCTTCGTACGAGCCGTACATTCTAAAAGTTAGAACATTTTAGAGTGGCTTTAGAAGCTTATTACCAGATTGTTTTAAATAATAAAAATATACTAACGAAGTTACGAAAATGTAATCTGTGTACGTGTCTGGTAATACGCTAATTAAATTAAATAAGTGTTTTGATTTTCAACCGTAAGCCTATCGCACCTTTATTGCAAGTAATTAACAAGAGCATATTACATACTCCGGTAATTTTATACGGAATAATTCTCTACCTATCATGATTCTACATGATATATCCGTTCTGAGTACGTTTATCTGCCTTAAACATACCGATTTAATTTTTGACCAAAACTAAAGCCTTACTTTGCATAAGCCTTTTCCAGAAGTGCAGGCCAAAGTTGCTCACTATGGCTGGAGTGCATGAATGCTAGCTTTCCGTGGACTGTCGGGAGCCTATCATCCACCAGTACTTCGACCCATTGCCCGCACCACCATATTCGAAACCTGAGAAAAAATTATCCATTTGTTAACGATTATAGTTGTCCCGATATTACCTCCTTTTTAGTAATAGTTTGGTTACACTTGATTCACTTTAAAAGAGATCAGTCTTATTCCTTCAGTTATTATTAGTAGACCGTATAAGAACATAACCCTATTATAACGTACCTACATTGATGTGAGCGTTTCTAAATAAATTAAAATACGGTGCATTAGGCTCTCAATTAATTATAGGTATATGTGGTGCCTACATTTAATAAAAATAACAGCTTGTAATAAACTATTAGGTGGTACTTATTTTTATAATTACCTGAACACGCCCGCGTAATTCGTATCGATCCTTTGGTCGGCGGGGACCACTCTGTAGAATAAGCCCTTGCATAAGTACAATACCCGGACGCACGAGAGTAGCCATTTGTCTCCTGAAACGTACACATTCGATGAGAAATGTTTTTATAATATACATCTTTGTTCATATCTGCATATTATATATTTTATACTATAGAAGCAGCAATGACATTGCGATGTCCGTAGAAATTGAATATAGACGTCAAAAGTAGATATAGGTAACGAATAGGAAACCGCTTTATATTTGCCAACTTATTAATTAGGTAAAGCTAACATATATATGTATCTAAGTAGGTAATTTAAAATGCTACAAAAATAAATGGTATAATATAATAAAATTTCAATGTATGACACATTTTGAGGATTTTCTTAGGTGATATTTGCCTGTATGGCCTAATCGTTAATACTAATGGACCTTATATCACATATATTTATATAGTTCTATTACTTAAGATATAAGTACCTGTCGATGTATGTATTTTACCTTCACCAATATCTTATTCTTATTACGGAGTACGTAGTAAAGTAAGTATGTACGTGAACTTAAGTAGGTAAGTATGTATTTTGACCAAAAGCTTATAGGGAATCTTGTCACTTTGATATCAAACGATAAATACAAAAAGTATGACACGCTTTGGTTAAATAAATTCAACATAGGTAACTAGGTACACATAACCCAAAATGGCACTACATTTCTTGAAGGAATGTTAAAAATTATGAATATATTGCCAGCTTTGTAAACTAAAGTATAATAAAGTCGCTAAGCATACAATTTGAACCTAAGATTCTCTTCTTACTATGTAACAGGTGTTTCTAGATTCTACTCTGGGTACTTGGAGAGCATTATTAATTATTCCTTGCAAGAGAATGGGTTCCACTCATACAAAGACGGGTGACAAGTAGACAGATTTATTGCAGCCACTACTAATTAAGTTACCCAAAATAAGATTAAATAATAAGTAGTTATTCTTAGATGATATAACAACACAAATCGCAAAGCTGCATATTTTGGTTTAATTTACAAAGTGTAACAAGTTTTTTTAATAAAATATTCGCAATTATTAACCTCTTTTTAAGACAAATACGTCGCATTTATATGTACAAAGTAAAAATTTATACACACTTGTTAAATAAAATACAATTAAATAAAACGGATCAGACACTTATGAAATAATACTCGTAAGTCCTTTCACTTATAAAATGCAAATGTTCTGCTGTACATTAATTTTATAAACATAGGTACACATACACATTCAATTCGCTATGGGGCTTTAATAAATTTCATCTATAGGCTGATATTTCGGCCGAGTTTAAACTATGAGGCTATCGCTGCTAAGGTTGTATACACTTATCTATAAGTATGTTGATATCGTTTAGCAGAAGAAATGAAATTTATAAGACATTTAAGTATGAATAAATGAAAACCAATAACATGTTAAAGTCCCGGTGTATTATTAGGTAACGTCATCTTGCGGCCATACCTACTTACATTAAGTTTTTTATGTAAGTAGTAAGGAAAATGTTTTCATATAGTTAGAGTATTTTTACTCTTCAATAGTCCGAATTAAATAAGTTCACAAAATTACTTTGGACTCTAATTTTAAAATATGGTTCATTTGTATAATATTTTATTTTTATATAAGTTACGATTTTGACCATTTTAACTCGAACATTTTTCGTATTATTTAAACTCTATTTGAAACGAAAATGGATACGTTTACAATTCCTGAGCTCTTCCGTAAGTCATTAATCATAAATGTAAGTCTCTTGACGATTTTCGAAACGGCTTTACATTATTTTCAAAATCTATATCTATGTATACGAAAACCAACATCATTATTGTATGTAGTTTAGGCGTACTTTAAATTGTATCACAGTCTTACCATAAACAAACCTGATAAGCTAGATAAAGCGTAAGCATTGTTTGAGGCGATCGTAACTCACCGAGTCTGCCGGACACCACGTCGAAAGTATCGCTGTTGTCGAGCAGGAACGCCGGGTTCGCGTACAATTCCTGCAAGGAGTTTCGTAACTCGTTAAACTAGGATATCGTAACAATTGGCACTCGGTTTCAAGACAAAGGCTTTAATTTAAACCTAGAAAGATAATGGAGTTTGTTCTGGAATCTAAACATTCCTAAAGTTAACGTGTTAACGCAGTTTGCGAGATATAGAGTTTGTATACATTTATTTGATATGTTTAATCAATAGCGCTTTCGGCTTTGTTATATTAATTAATATAAGAAGTATTGCACAACAATAATTTTTGTATTTTATTTCTAACAAGTTAATAACGTTATTGCAAATAATGTTACGAAACACTTTCCAACAGTTTTTTTTTTAACATAAACAGGACGAATGTCATAAAGGTATCGAAAGTAAAATGTGACGATGTTGTTAACAGCACATTTACAAGTGCGTTACAAATGAGTTGTCTAATTATATTGTCCAGTCGCCTTTAAATGACCTTCATTTGGGTAGGTACGTGACACTTTTTATCGATACTTTAATCATTTCATTGATAAAATACAAGGCTATTAAATAGTGCTATTTCTTATTTTTGACGTACAAATTAAAAATCAGGTCTACAAAGAACCATGAACTGTTTTTCCTAAACGTGAGCCAATTCTTAGTCAAGAGAGCATCTACTTATAATTTAAGCTTTAGGTTAGTAAACTGCAAAGCAATTAATTGATTGGTCGTCTCTTAAATCAAGCATCGCGTATGCAAGGTGTAAATGAACGGATTAGTTGAATGTTATATAAAAATCGGTATATTTTTAATATACATTAACTTAATACGATTTAAAACGCACCAGAAGTGTAAATTATTACAATTAATTCTAGTTAGATACACTGGTTGCATATCTAAGTCTAGATATTACGAGTAAGTCTGGATAGATATCATGGTATTCCATGTCAACAAAGTTGCAAGCAGAAGCTTGCCGAACTATAAAAGAAAGCTTAAACATGTTTCCGTAGAATATAGGTTGCAGGTGGTAGTGGTTAAGTCGATTTACACCCACGATCGCAATATCCAGTCTCACTACTATTACTGGGCCGGTTACAAGTTACAAGCTTACAATCAATATAGGTAGGTATGGAAATTACGTTACGTTACGTCTATGCGTTATATTTCGTATACTTATTTACATAATAATACAAATTGGATTAAAATTATTATAGGAAAATAGCGTATTACTTGAGTTAGTCACCAAATATGTCAATAATAAAGAAAAAATGCTGTGTCGTCTACAAGCCTGGCCTGGTACGACATACATATGTACTCTGAATAATCTATACGAAAAAAACTTGTTTTCATCTGTTTAACTGTTAATCGATTAAAACAAACACATTTCATTTAAATGTCAGCTTAATAATACCACCGGTCGTCTCTACCTACACAAAAAGTATTCCAGCAGGTGAATAATGACGCGAGTAGCTACAGATGTGTAACTACAAAAACTTACAAAACATATCGACTCATTGTTGTACTCGTATGATCTGTTGAACTAAACTTGTCTTCACTAGCCACTTCGTTAGTTTGGCTTTTCACTTTCATCATTAGTGTTGCAGGAAATAATTTATTGTATAGACTTCTTAACATTTCTTAATTTATAGGCACTACTATATCGTCTTCCCACATTTATATAATGTTTCATCATACTAAAATATCTAATTTACGAGTAGGACTAAGATATCTGTCATATAGTATTGTAAATATCGATAGTAATTTCTGACGACACTGAACTGATTCTAAGATGTATACCACACTTATAGGTAAGTGTCTTCTATATCTGTATATATAATAAGAATTTAACTCGCGCTCGCTGTCTGTGTGTTTAAATTCAGTTTGCACAAAACTACTGAATGGAATTCAAGGGAATACTTAATACTTATAGTACGTTTCTTAACTTATCATTTGGGTTTATATCATCAAAAGTTACCAGGTCGATCGCCTGGTCGGCTAGTTATAGCTAGCTAGTTAGTTATAGCTTTTACTACAAATTTTTAAGCTTCAACTAGACATAATATACATATTTAGATATTACACTCCGTTTCTATACATTAAGATGATATTTCTGCTTTGCTGCAAAGTATTCAAAATAGTGATATCAAGTACATAAATAAAAATTGAATGAATAATGTAGGTACTGGGAGTGCACTTACGAGTAGAACACATTTATAATCTAGCTATTCAC
>DWNY01001127.1:0-13411 GCA_018250635.1 Telegonus apastus | reverse complement strand
TAATCATTTGTTTAGGCCGATTCAGTCAGTTGAGAATAAACGTTTACATTCTTAATTCGAATTTCCCGCGATGATGAATTTAGAATTGCGTTCCAATTTCACAAATTTCAAATTCAAATTTGCAAAAAGGCAAGCTTGATATTCAATACATTTACATAAACACAATGCATTTATACTAAAAACATTGTTTAAAACAAAACAAACAAAAAAAATCTTGAGACAAGACTGTTTGCTGCTATATCTTTGCCCTTATAGAGAAAGAAACAATTTGTTTATTAAAAAAAAACACCGTATTATTGATTTTCCGTCGAGTCGAGCTTTCGGCTGTTCAGACGATCTTGCTTCAGTTTTCATTTGAAGGTCTGATAAGCAATAACTCATCACTGAACTTGGCTTCTAAAATTCAAATTTGAGCCATTAATTTGCTACTTACGTTACGCCAGACCGCCCAGTGAGCTTGGGTACCGAGCCGGAACGCGGTTTACTCCTCGATTTTTCGCGAAAATGAGTGCGACCGTAGAATCCCAGCCAAAGCCTTCCCTTGCATTGGAAGTTAAGCAGAGCTTGTTTAATTTCATAAATAAAAATATTCCTAGCGCCAATGTGAACGCGATTGATGATATTGTCCTGTCGTATGTGGTGACCATCTTCGAAGAGGCTTCTCGCGACTCTTGCTTTGACGTCGAAGGTAAGAATTTAATTTTTATGGCTTATACACTTTATGAAAAGGATTAATAAATTCAAATTTAGAACTAAGCGTTCTAGCGAAGGCAATTCTATTTTTGAAATATATATTTTTTTGAAATGCGAAAAACTTCAAATGTCGAATGCTAGCAATAGTGCCATTGCATATTTGTTTAGATAAAACATTTAAATTCTGGGCGAAATTTGTATGCTTTGTTCTTATTTAAAAAAATAAATATATTATGAGTAGAAAAATTGATTACCTACTTTTAAATGCTCTCGCAATTCAAATGGAAGATGCCTTATTGAAATATCCAATGAGATTTTGTTAGAAAAATGTAACAGATTTAATTTTACTATTTAACTGACATAAAAGTTACCTGTAGATGTAGATGATGTACCTCATAGATGTTTTAACACCAACTTGAAGGACTGGTAAGTTTTTTCACACATTCCATGTGTCCTTAAAAAGATTACAACTCAAACAAAGGGATCTTCATCTTCATTGATGAATTTCTTCAGGGTTGGACTCTGGAGTCATCACCAGTACAACTGTTTCTACTTTGTAAAACTGTGTTCTGGTATGAAGGGTGTGGTATGGGTGCAACCTTTATGAGGTGTTCTGATATAGTCTTTAGGAGTGGCAATGCATCTATGGCAGACCTGAGTTCTGAGGTTGGTAGAACCCTTTGTAATTGACTGCAGTGGGCGCTCCTGTAAGAATACCCGCCTAATAAAGTACAATTAAGTACAGCTGTGTTTGAGGATGTGGTAAGGGAGACATACTTATCCGAGGCATTCCAACTTAGTCCTCAGGAGTAGCAATGCATTTGTGGTCAACCTCAGATAAGTTTGTCTGTTGATTACCAATGTCCATGTGTGACAATGGTCACATACCGTAAGGCAGACTGGACACTAGTTTGCTACTTCAATGACATAAAAAAACTGCAAACAAGTGGTTCGATTAAGTTAAGTCAAAGAAAAGGTAAGGTCGGTGGGTATCTACTTTCTAGAACCAACAGAGTTTGGCTATGATGGCAGACTGCCTCACATATTTCCAGCGGAAAGCAGGTACATATATTTCATACATACTTCTAGCTTATAAAAGCAATCTCAAGCACTGCTGTATTCTGCTTATTGATAATAAGTTGATTAATTTTAAGCAGTTGGGTTTTTTGTTTTTAAGATAATGCTCTAGTTAACCTCTTTGAGAACTGAAGTAGGGGTACCCCTCGAACCTCGAATTTTCTTGCCCACTGCCCTTATAGAAACGCAGCAGTAGCATGTTAGAGACCCGCAGGGTATAATGTCTTAACTGCATATGTTCAATTGAAGCTTCAGAGTATATGCTTCCAACAGCTATGAAAGTTTTTAGAACTTCATAAATTGACACTACCATCACGCTATATCATCAGCTTTATATTCGTAGTAGCAGTGACTCTGCTATGTACTGGTTGAAAAATACCGTTCATTGTGTTACTAATTTCAAAAAAATTGGCTTTGTCACAATTTATCACATACTTTCGTAAGGCATTCCAATCTTTAGGTGCAGAATTTTTCTTAATATATAAGCTTGTTTTGTACTTGTCTTAAGCTATTTGAAAAATATAATTATATCAGCAATGTGCCTTATTCGTCCATTTAATTATCTCGTTCAAGTAACGCACGTTTACCAATTAAAATCATAGATAGGAGGCAGCGCATCCGGATAAAATCAATATCCGGCAGACGGATATTATTAACTCACCCGGGTGGGGGAGAGTGGGCGTAGAAAGCCCTAGAACGCTGCGCGCAGGATTGATGCACTACGCATCTATTTGATATATTTTATGTTGCCCACCTTCCCCGCTCGCCACCCTATCGTCCTCCCAACGCGGTGTTCGTGTCGTATTATAATATAATAATAAATATCGCAACGCAGTTCTAACAAGTTGTATTAATATTGTTTTTATAACCTTTAGTTTTTTTTTAATTTCAAAACAGCGACAAGCATTTTATTTAATAATACAGGTGTTTTATGTTTCAAAATGTTTTGTTCTATTTCTAACTAAAATAGACTTGAAAAAAATGTTTATGCATATTTAGTTTTTTGACGAGCGTCGGATTTTGAAATAACTGACAGCTTTTAACTCACGTTCTTACTCAAATTAAATAAATAATCCTAAATATTTTTTGACATTTTTTTTGCTCATAATAAGGTACCATGTATTTACGTGACCCACGAGGCTCTGAGTAGTACCTACGCCTGATTTTGTTCGGCCAAAAAAATGGTGAAAAATGAAAGTGAATTTCTAACGGTATTTCATTACAAGAAGAACTAAAAAATATACCTACATATATTAGAACTTTGTATCATACACCCGTCAGCTCTTAATATTTTATCTTGATTTATACCTAACGTTAAGACAGACGGGGCTACCTGATGGAAACTAGCCACTGTTGCCTGTGGACATTGCAATTCTAGAGTCAATGCATCGCCAGCTTTGAGGGAGAGCTCTTTATGCGCTTATTTTGAAAAAACAATATATAGCGCTCTCGGAATAACTCGGCAGGAAGTTCATCATATACAGATAGATGAACTAATAGACGCGCAGTGTAGGTTTCAGAATGTTCTAGGGCGCTACGCCCCCCCGTCCTTTTCCCCCCGATGCCCGGGTGAGCTGTGTCTATATTTGTCTGCCGGTTATTGATTTACCCGGTTGCAACGCTGCGTTGGTTCTTCGATACAATGTTTACGGGTTTAAAGAATCAAAACTCGATAATAATTTAATATTATTATATTATTAAGGCAACGTAACGATCTAGCGTATTCATCTGTTGTAATGGAAAACAATAATTTCAGATATCTTTTTTTGAGTAATTGTTTTTCGAAATATATTTTCAAATGTCGTGTCGTTTGAAAAGGGATGATTTTAATCCACTAAAATTTACTATCTTTGATATTAATTGAACTTATAAATGTCATTAGGCGACAATGACCACTTATCATTAAGTGGATTCCATACGTACTTCATACTCGTTAGCAACTATTATACAATCTTACCAAAATTAAATACCTTTAAAAAGTTAGTAACATTAATTTATCTAATTAACTCATCCCTATTTAATACGACAGCTACCTATAATAATCGCACTCAATATTTGCAATAAATATTTTTATAAAGTTATTGTTAAAATGTTTCATAAATAAAAGCTAAAGCAACCACTAAAAACAGTGATAGTCTAATGGTTGAAACTCAATCGAGGGGTCCGAGGTTCAAATCTCAGGCACGCACATCTGAATTCGGAGTTATGTGCGTATTAGAATTTAATCATCACTTGCTTTAACGGTGAACGAAAACATCGTGAGGAAATCTGCACACCTGAGAGTTTAAAAAAAAAGTTCTCAAAGGTGTGTGAAGTCTACCAATTCGCAATTGGCCAACGGGGTAGACTTTGGCCTAAAAGCCCTCGCTCTGAGAGTAGACCGGTGCCCAGCTGTGGGACAATAATGGGTTGGAGACAAAGCAACTATATAATAAGTTTGTCGAACCTGCGCGTAGATTTCAGATTGTTCTAGGGCGTTACACCCCCTGATGCCCGGGTGAGCTGTGTGTACCTCCGTTCGCCGGTTATTGATTTATCCGGTTGCAGCTCTGTTGAATCATTCGAATATTAATTTGTAGTTAAAACTTATCGATACATTTCAAAAGTCTTAATTTAAAAAAAAAAATCTTAATGTCACATACGATTGAAAGGTGGTAGAACTCTTTGTGGTTCGACTCGGGCACCACCGTCACGCCTATTTCAAATGATAGCAGTGTTAAGCGCTGTTGTGTTTTAATTTGAAGTGAGTTGTAAGGCTTGCGCGGAAGATCTATTATCCGTGACGTTCCAACTTAGTTCTCAGGGGTAGCAACGCATCTGTGGTCGACCTTAGGTAAGGGTCTTGATCACAGATTTCCATATTGTCCGTAGGTGGCTACTTGAGTTTGCCTGCTTGTCCAAGAGTCCAAATGTCCAATGATTGTATTTGCCACTCACCATCATATGAACTGCATGATCATTTGCTACTATAAAAATGAAAAAAAATGTATACAAAATGTGTCTCGCAAAGTACTTACAGAAACGTAACGGTACGGTAAACAAAACATATTCCCTAAATAAAGGGAATGAGATACGAATGGCGACCGACTTTTCCCCTACTCAGATGTTTTGAATTGAAATTCAATATTCCTATTGTATTGAAATTTTAAACGTAGGGGAATAAGTCGGTCGAACTTTGTTTAGTTCGTAAATTGTTAAGGAACCCAAGTTTCTTATACAGGACCATATAAATAAACTTTTTATGCAAGGGCAGTTCATTAGATGAATGTTACTTAAATATTATATTACAGTGAATGATAGCCTCACTTTAATATTTTATCTTGTGTTGTGGGTGCCATGGACACAAACACCCAGACCCAGAACAGAACAAATACAGATACAGAACAGAAATCTAAACTCATCATTCAGATGTCTGGTATTATGGAACCTGGAACCCACTTCGTGTCGGAACGTATGGTGACCGCTCCGACACGCGTTCCAATACAAGGTTTTGAAAGAAACTTCTACTCTAAGTCTATGATTCGTTACGGCGGTGCGCGCCACACCTATTTCCGCCACATAATAGAAGAGCTGCGCTTTCTGTGTCAAGGGTATGATAAGGGAGATATAATTATGCGTACCAAGTGGTCAGAAGTAGCATCACATATGTGGCCGACCGCAGGTAAGTTGTTTTATTCTATCTGGTGTTGATTACAGATATCTATGGCCAGTCGTTGTCAACCCATTATTGTCCCACTGCTGGTCTTGGGTCTCCTCTTAGAGTGAGAGAGCTTTAGGCCATAGTCCACTGCGCTGGCCAAGTGCGAATTGGTAGACTTCACACACCTTCAAGAACTTTGTTTTTTAAAGAACTCTCAGGTGTGCAGGTTTCCTCACGATGTTTTCTTTCATCGTTAAAGCAAGTGATATTTTTTTTCTAATATAACTTCGAAACGAATATAACTTCGAAAAGTCAGAGTTGCGTGCTGGGATTTGAACCTCGGACCCCCCGATTGGGAGGCCGAGTTTCAACCATTAGACTATCATTGCTTCTATGGCCAGTAGCCACTTACAATCAGGTGGATAGTCGTTTGCTATGTTAGGGACCTCCAAATTATAAAAAAATCCACCTTAGGTTTATGGCCACTGCTGCCCGTAGACATTCACAACTAACTCCAGAAAACATTAGTCTTACCTGAGTTTTGTTATAGATGTTTTGCTAACTTTCTACTTGGGACTTTTCTGTTATTAACTCAATCAGAACGGATCTTTGCAAATACGCCAAATGACAATTATAACACAACACTAAGTTGGAACGTCTCTGATAAGTATGTCTCCAAATATAAAACCTACATCTTAAAAGTATAAAGTATGTCCAGCCGTGAGCTTTTCAAGATCCAAGGATTTTCAAGAAATTCGCCAATAGTTACAGCGACTGCAGTGGGTATTCTTGTGACCCAGGAAGACGTTGCTGTCCTGAACCTGGATCTTCTCAGTTACATCCCACCACATCCACGCGAAGAGAGGAGTGGTGCTATTGAAGTCCGATACCAAAGCAAATATAGGCTTAAAAGTACCAACATAAAATATAACCGTGATCGTTGTGAATTTGAAACCTGAACGTTGATGGAAGCTGCGCCGTTGCAATGAGATAAAATCAATACCCGTCGCCCGGGCAACCGGGGAGGGAGGTGAAGCACTAGGATGTTTCGATACATGCATACAATATAGCTGAACCACCCCTCGCCCGTTATCTAGATATCTGTGTATCTTTATTAACACAGTACCTATGTATCTGTTTATCAAAGGGTCCTACCACCCTCTGTGGCTCGACTCTGGCGGCACCATAGCCATATCTATTTCAGCTTTATAACAGCAGTGTTAAGTGCTGCTGTGTTTTTATCTGAAGGGTGTGGTAAAGGAGACATACTTATCCGAGGCGTTCTAACTTAGTCCTCAGGGGTAGCAACGCATCTGGCCGACCTCAGTTAGGACTGTGGTCTTATCTGGGGTTGATTACAGATGACTATGGGCGGCCAGTGGTTACTTACGATCAGGTGGGCTGCGTGCTCGTTTGCTACTTTATTTACTTGAAAAAAATCTATATACCTATATGAAATTGGGTTTCTGACTGAGTGATTCATCATCGCCGAGCCTAAACTATAAATGATAGAATCATGAAATTTGGACACTATGTTTATTTTACGACTTAGACACCCACTAAGAAAGGGTTTTTTGATATTTTACCACTGAAGGGGTTAAATGGGATTGGTGTATTTGTATAACAGTTCACATAAATTTTAATGCATATTCAATGAAACTTAATATTCAGCTTTTTAGGTACAAATAATAAATTAAGAGTTTCACCGTTTTTGGAAAATCAACCCTTAAAGCGATCTATGTTATTAAAATTGCATAACGCCGGTTTATTACAAATCCTCATTGACAAATTATAATACTCTTTTTAATAACATTGAAGTAGCATACGATAATGCAGATCTGATGGTAGTGGCCACTACTTCTCTGTAATCATAGACTTATCTTATGTTGACCACAGATGCGTTGTTACCCCTGAGGACTAAGTTTGAACGTCTCGTATAAGTATGGCGTGTAAATAGGTATGGCGGCCGTGCCGCCGGAGGCAAATCACAAAGGATTCTACTACTCTCTTCAGTGAAATAAATCAGATACATATGAAAAATGTTCATATCTTTCGAAAAGGCTCATTTATGAGATGAAGAGTTCATTGCCCATGTTTTTGTCGTTTTTTTTTTTATTTCGGATTCCTGTGTATTCAGTTCAAAAATTGACCTGCCAAGACCAATTTCAGCTAAAAATCTGCTGGGGTTCTTTTATAAATTCCAAATTATTTAATACAAGTTAAAGAGTGAAATTTCCAAATACAATTAAAACCGGACAATATCATATCTACTTTTTTTTTTTAACTCTACACTCATAGCCCCACACTAGGATTTTCTCCTGTGTCGTGGGTGCCATGGAAACACACAAAGACGAATACTCAGAACCCACTGCGCGTCAGATCGGTATGGTGACCGCTCCGCCACGCGGGTCGTTTTAAATTATACTTTGTTACATACACACGTCACGTCACACTTAAATTAAAATTTGCTATATTATTTTAAACGTTTCAATAAAAAAAGTGACGGGTTTTTTTTTTCGAAATTCTGAACTCTGGTGGCAAACCCTGACCTGCCCCAGCCTACACGCCCGGGTAGCGCGCATGCGTACCCGGGTGTTCTCGTGTATATCCGTCTGCTCTGATATTGATTTTATCCGGTTGCACCGCTCTTTATCAGTTTCAATTAATTCAGTTTTTTATAACAATGAGCGTGTTTTCCATCTGATGGTAAGTGGCCACTGCTGTCTATAGACATCTGTGATCAAGACCAGATAATATTTGATTCCTACCTTGGATCGGCCGGAGATGGTTGGGCTACCTCTGTAGAATAAGTTGGAACGCATAGGATATGCCTATTTTATCGGACACTTCAAACCGCTACATTGCTGTTATACGGCATTAATATTTGTGACAGTGGTGCTTACTGAGTTGAACCACAAAGCGTTCTCTTTTTTATAATAAAAAAATATTGTATTAGTGTTATTTTATTTTTTAACTCTTAGGCACTCCATGCAGATTTCCTCACGATGATTTCCTTCATTAAAGCATCTTCAGAGGTGCTTGCCTAGGATTTTAACCTCGGACCCCGAGTTAGAGGATTCAACCATTTGTCTATCAATGTGCCAAATGATTCTACGACTTTTAAAATTGTAAATCATTTGAGATCCAAACGAGCCGTTTATGTAAATTTTGCTATAAATAAATTCGTTTGAAGACTTGCATCAAAATAAGGTCTTGTGTTGTTATTCAATTATTTAAATGAATGTTCTCGTCTTCAGAATTTATCGTCACAAATCTTCCTATGACGGAAAAATGTGCCTTGAGCTGTTCTTTGTTTCATGTTATTTAGATTGCTAGGTCTAAGGTCAGCGATGTAGGTCGCTTCTATGGTGTCATTTGCAAATGGTCTGAATGCATCGCACGTTTATAACAAAACAATAACCGAGCATGCAATCCACCTGATGGTAAGTGGCCACTGTCGCCCATAAACATTTGTATATAGTGTTGCTAGGTCCACCTTGTTTTAAATCGGAACATAAGGTAAAATAAATCAGGATCAGGGTACTTTATTGCGTTTCTTAATTAAAAATAACTAGTAATTTAATAAAGCTGAACTACAAAAAAAGCAAATATTACAATTATCATCAAAAGTCAAATTTAGTTGAATAATTGTTGACGCGTTGTTAAGTTAAATAATTCATTTTTCTAATAGTAATGGTTTTTAATAAAATTATGGATTTGTCGGGATATTTGGTGTTCCGATCAAGAGTAACTCGGGACGCTTCCCCAGACCGTGGAAAAGCGGGACGTCCCGCGCAAATCGGGACATCTGGCAACCCTATTTGTATACAACCCCAGATAAGTTCAGAGTCTTACCTGAGGTTGACTACATGCGTTTCTACCCCTGAGGACGAAGTTTGAATAACTCGGATAAGTATGTCACCTTTACCACACCCTTCAGACCAGAACAAAGCAACATTCTACTTTCTTTAGACGTGTTATGATAGGTAAAAAAAGTGTTACTAAAATGATTTTTAGTTTTTTGACGCTAAAACGGTTAAGCTGGAACGTTACGTTACGAAAATAATAGTTAATTATAATTCATTGATATGATACGTCACGACATCATACTTATTCTTACTGTGCTCACATTGATATTCATAATCAGAATCACTTCAAAAAGCACCGCAGAACCAGTCAATTAGAATCCTTTTAACAAGGATCAGAAATGATAACAAACAACCCATCAAAATTAAGCCAGGTGACCCGATGCACCGGAACCAATCGATACCCTCCCTCCGGCAACGCATGCGCGACCCAGGCCGCCCTAGATCTGGGCGGAGCTAGTATTTATAGTGTGGAAATTACCCACCTGATGCTTCGACGCGATAGAATCTCAGGGTCAATTTTAAACATGACTTTAAAACTTGTTTCGATCTATAGATGGATCTTTTAAAGGCGGTAGGACTTCTCGTGGTTTGACTCCGACGGCATCACCACCACACTTATTTATGCTTTAGCGCTGTTGTGTTGTGTGTGTGAGCACGTCTAGTTCCACATAAAACATTGTCACTCCTAAGAAGTCCTCAAATAATCTTCCCATTTGTAATTCTCACTTTTCCGCCGAATCACAGATCTTTACGCTAAAAATATGTGTGACAGTGTAGCTCCCCGGTCAAACTTTTTTCAATCAAACAAACGGAGAAATTTTGAAAGACTTCAAAACTGTGACTCACATTATTTGAGGTTCTTTGTCCTTGAAAAATTGCCAACTGACCATTAATTAAATACGATGTAAATCTCTAGTTTCCTCAACCTTGAAGCGGGGGCTGGAATGATAAGATCTTGCTGAGCTTTGGTTTTTAACTAACTTCGTTAAACGCGATTCAACAAGCGATCTTTCATTCATAATTTGAGGGAGACAAGAACTTTTCGCTTTCTTGGCTATAAGGCTTTAGAGTACAAAAGGCGCCCAAAAGTCTTGCTTTTAATTAATGTTACAACTTCGCAATCGAGTTTCAAGACCTTTAGTGAGTGAAGTTGGTTTATAACTGAATGTTCAATTGATTCAGTATCAATCCTATTTCTACCATAGTGAGATAATAGTAACGCAAATCTCACAAGCGCTTATTTTGGTGACTTCCGCATTTGCTCAAGTGATGGCGCTTCTGTATTACGCTATCGAGCGATACCTATTAAAGGTGTTTGGATCCTTTGTAGTTCGACCTAGTTCTGCCTAATAACTGCAGTGTTAATGAGACATTTATCCGAGACGTTCCAACTTAGCCCTCTGGGGTAGCAACGCATTTGTGACCAGCGTTAAGGACTCTTATCTTATCTGAGGTAATAGTAGGAGTCCAGGGGCGACTGTGATCATATACAAACAGCATTGCACATATTTTAAAATAAATACATGATTAATTTAAATGTTTTTAGGTACAAACAACAGAACACGTGTGTTCTTCATTAAACTCGACTATTCTTTGTCCTAGGATTCATGGAGATGATGGGCGCTTATGTGCCCGACTTCAGCAACATCGATGAAGGCCAGGTGTGCACCTGGGTGCTTGAGGTGGAAGCTGATCTCATCCGCCAGAAGAACGAGGGAGAAGCTGCCTGTTCTGGTATGTGTTTTGTTGAGCGGTCATCCATAAATTACGTCACGCGGTAAGAGGGAGGTAGGAGGTTCGATGAAGTTATGTGACAAGGGGACCTAAATTTCGTAACGTCACAATACAAAATATTTAATATTTAACATTTTTCATGTGTACGATTGCAAAATATATGACATGACACTAGGGAGGAGGAGGTACTACAAACGTAACCAGCTGTGATAAGGACGCCTCCGTCCTTGGGGTCAGAAAAACACGAAATTCGTGTGACGTAATTAATGGATGGCCCTAAGTCTACTAGGGTTAATGGAGATTGTTGTTGCATATGGCAACAGGTCAACAATGTGGACGAGAGGCAGTGAGCATCTGAGTGCTACAGGTGGAAGCTGATCTGATCCGCCAGAAGAACAAGCTAGCCTTCAGCCATTCTTCTCTCGGACTAAGAGATAAAATCTAGGAGATGGGCTCTTCCTGTTACATCAACAGTATCAACACCCACTGTGGTCACCAACACGCCATGCCATGCCATGGAGTCCCCAAATTGGCAAAAACTCCCATTAGGAGAGAACTGTCTCGCAATGGACTTCAAAGGGCCGATGGACGATGTAACATAGTAACATCTAGTAATGTCAAGCCTGTCTGGGAGCTGGTGCAGAAGCTGATATGACTCTTCAAAACAAATTAACTCTTTCTACACTCATAGCCAAACAGTAGGGTATTTTCCTGCGTCGAAGGAGCCATGGATACACACAAAGACAAATACACAAACACCCAGACCCAGAGCAGAAACTGAATCTAACATTCAGATATCTGGCCTGATCGAACCCAGAACCCACTGCGTCAGACCGGTACGGTGACCGTTCCGCCACGCGGGTCGTCAATGCCAAAGCAAATACACCAAACATTTCGGAAGCATTTCCACTCCACTTGTCATGTTACCTGTGCCATCACCAAACATGTTTTGTATAATAAAAATAAAGAAAGAAAGTTAATAAAAATTACAGATTAATTACATCTCATAGGTGCTTCATCTCCAGGGTCGTCGGGTATGGAGGTCGCCATGCCCAGCCTGAGCGCTATGCTCCCGCCGCCCAACACCAAGACAGAGCGTAATCGGTACGTAGTATATTTATCTATATAGCGTATATTTGTCTGAATAGAAGTGTTCTGATGCGACAGTACGGTGTCTGTTTCATACATTTGTATTTGTATAGTTATATCGGAATACATAGCAACACGCATAAGTAAACGCCACTATACATAATACAATGTAAATCTTAGTCTATTTTAAGATATTCTTACTCGTAAATCAACACTTATGTAATACTTTCAATGTAATACTGTAATATACATTCATGAATTGTATATCTCTTTTAATAATAATAATAAGTATTGGCCAATTTGCACAAAACTTTCTTCTTAAAAGTAAATATACAATAAGAAGTAAATTCACTCAAAACTCTCTAGATCTAGCGTTACTAAAAAAAAGCGTTCAAAAAATAGTCACTAAGTATTAGCCTCTAAATCGCTAATGTTTATAACACTCGATTTTATTGTCCAATCAAAATGGCGAAATGGGAGCACTCGACCAATCACACGACGCCATGAAACTAGTATGCGTGAGTTTTTCTTGGACGTTTTTCGCTTGTCACTGACAGCGTAACGTTGTATCTATATTAAAATCAAAACCATCCACCATCGTCATCCGCCTCGTCGCCAAATGTAAAACTACCCTCCTAAAAGCTAACGCGTTCACTCAGTTCGCGCTCGGACTCCGAGGAGGACGAACACGACGAGCACGTGGTGTACGAGGGGGAGGAGTACACCCAGCAGTGCGAGGCGCTCCGCGAGATGTTCCCAAACACCAGCTTGATGGAGGTTTGTTTGACTCTTTGTAACCGTTTTTGATATAAAACCGAAAACAATTTGTAATTCATAATTTTAAATTTTCACGCCGTCGCCATTCAGTTCGACTTGTGACGTCATTGCGTTAGTAAACATTATAATATAGCACAGACAGTATGCCAAAAAGCGACTGCTTACGATTGAATTGACGTCACGTCGACATCAAAATAAACTAATAGTGAATATAGTGAATTTTAATACTGTTAATATTTAGATGTTATGAACAAAAAATACATTTTTTTGCAAACTTATCATTAAATAATGCACTTTTAATAATCTTAAACATCTTAATTTGGCAAAACACAATTTTACATTGATATTATATTATTTTCATCATAGTTCAGTGTGTCATACCTATAGAAGGCATGCAAAAATACAAAATTCCTTATTTGTGGTGTGGTATTGGAGACATAAGTATTCGAGGCGTCTAAGGTAGTCCTCAGGAGTAGCAACGTGTCTGTGGCCGACCTAAGGTAGGACTATAATCTTATCTGGAGTTTATTAT
>DWNY01001126.1:0-13416 GCA_018250635.1 Telegonus apastus | reverse complement strand
CGTGCGTGTGTGCGCGTCTTTGTGTGTGTGTGTATTACTGTGTGTGTTTTGCAGCTGCTCGTCCTTTACGTAATTAATCACACTAATACGTAATAATAATAATCACACTCTTTAGAACTCATATCTCTATTTGTTGTTGTCGTAAACCCATTACTGTCCCACTGGTCTCCTCTCACAGTTAGAGGGCTTTTAGGCCAGAGTCCACTGCGCCGACCAAGTGCATATTGGTAGACTTCACACACCTTCAAGAACTTTTTTTTTTAAACAACTCTCAGGAGTGCACGTTTCCTCATGATGTTTTCCTTCAGCGTTAAAGTAAGTGATAATTAATTTCTAATACGCACGTAACTTCTAATAGTCAGAGGTGCGTGCCTAGGATTTGAACCTCGGACCCCCCGATTGAGAGGCCGAGTTTCAACCATTAGGCTATCGCTGCTTTTTATCTTTATTCAGAGTCATAATATTTCTGAGAGATGTATAATCTGTTTGAAAATGTACTAATGTGTTTAAGTTTCTGATTTCTGTTTAAAATTTTCTTATATTTACCTCTAGATGAATCTACTAAGGCAACGGAACAAGCTGATAAATCAAGCGAGGAGGCCAAGAGCACCGACGAAGCTCGGAGCTCGCTGGACAGCAATGGAGAGAGGCGAGGGTCCAAGAAACGGAGTAAGAATGAGGTGGACGGCATTTTGAGTCCCGAACAAGATAAACGACAGAAGAGGAATGCATCGGTCAAAGCACAAAGCATTATTAGCAAACAAGTAGGTAGACTAATGTAATATATAACTGACCAGACGAATGTTGTTCTGCCATTTGATTACATACTTGCCAGTGCGTCAGTGATGTTTGTACAATAACGCCATCTAGTCCACTACTGTAGAATTATTATGTTCACATATGTTTGTAATTAGACAAGAAAAGTTATTTCTGATTTTTAATTTTAACAACTTTTTAGTGAGTTAGTTGTTTTAAATGAAATAAATTAAATTCCATTCAATGGGTTTGATTGTAAATGAATTTTAACACACAGACAGGAAATACACGTCCCATTCTTATTATATATACAGATTTTATGTAGGACTGTGATGTTATCTGGAATTGATTACAGATGTCCATGGGCGGCAGTGGTCACTTACCATCAATATAAAAATAAATTAAGGACAACAAATCTGTGTTTGACATGGAACCTCTGTTCTATGCGGAGTTGTATACAGATATTAAAGTGCATCAGTGGCCACTTCCAACTAACCAAACTGTAATGACTAGGGATGAAACCATTTTTTACCAGTTTTAAGTGGGAAGTCCTTGTCACACATGATATATTTATCATTTCAGGTGAATGTAAATCTAACCCAGAAGCTCCGTCGTGAGGAACCGACGGACAAGTCACGGTCGCGTCGGCGTAAGGACGAAGATAAGGAGAATACAGAGCCCGTGCCACTTATACAAGGTAATACATGTTTAGTTTTAATTTATATTCAACAAGCTGTTTTTGTGTTGATGACCCGCGTGGCGGAGCGGTCCCCAGAACGGTCTGAAACAGTGAATTCCAGTTTCCGGGTTCAATTCCTGACCAGACAGATGTCTGAATGATAAATTTGTGTTTCCATGGCATCGATGAAAGCGTTATTACATTTTGGAAATAACATGAAGCAAACAGTCCATCTGATGGTCCCATAAACGCCTATAGTCAATGCCAGATAAGTTCAACATCCTACCTAAGGTCGACCACAGTGGCGTTGCTACCCCTGAGGATTAAGTTGGAACATCTCAGATAACTATGTCTTGTACCACCCCCTTCAGACCAGAAAACAGCAGCGCATAACACTGCTATTACAAGGTAGAAATAGGTGTTGCAGTGGTGCCGTCAGAGTCGAATTGCATAGTTCTACCACCTTTAAAGCTTCATAAGAGAAAAATGGTTAATTCGTTACATATTATAACTATCAATAAAAATTTAATTAGTTACAGCAGTCAATCGAACAGTAAATTATAAAAATTTGATATTGAAAAAAATACTTTCATTGATTAAAGTGAAACAGGAGAAGATATCACTCCCCCCGGAACAAATGGAGGAGGAAGTAGGATTGCCGATCACGATTGAAATCAAACAGGAGGTGGATAAGGACGAAGTAGCCATGCCGCCGCCCGTCGCCCCCCTGCTCAGTATGTGTTATCTTACTTACTTTATTATACTGTGAACATAATAATGGGTAGCATTTCACCAAGTTAATCCTTACATAATTTTTCAAGTGTATGTGGATGGCCGAATCCTAAACGATGAAAAATATCAAAAAAATGCTGAAAGGAGTTACGAGGCATTTCGGTGGAAACTAAAATTGCATGTTTAGATTCTTCATATACTTTGTTCTTAAGTATGGTGCTTGCAAACGCAGAACAAAACGTGGGATGGTAGTATATATTTTTGTATCATAACAATATGAGTATCAAATGCATATGTGTATCAAAGTTAATACATTTTAAAGCAGTCGCGTTTTTTGTTTTAAAGATTATTCTCTAGTTACTATTGCAAGTTACTTTCAATACAGAGCCACGCAAACAAGCGCAGAAGAATAAATCCGAGGAGTCATCGGAGGATGGCAGCAACGCTAGTAGAAGACGCACCACTAGGACCAGGAAACAAACTGACACCATGCCTCCACCTCCTGGTAAGGGTTTTGACTGTTACTCCTTTTTTTTTGACAACATCTTCACTTGGTAACTAACAAATAAAATAATGTAATGATATCTTGGAAACTTAATTAACCTGCTTATCTATGTCATATCTGATTGAGGAGTAATTAGTTGGTGGAACACAGCAGCGCTTAACACTGCTGTGTTCTGCCAACAAATTAGGCAGCATTGCAATCCATGTGATGGTAAGTGGTCACTGCCACCCATGGAAATTAATCAATCTCAGATAAGATCAACATCCTACCCATGGTTGACCACAGATGCGTAACTACCCCTGAGGACTAGGTTGGAACGCCTCAGATAAGTAAGTCTCCCTTACCACACTCTTCAAACCAGAACACAGCAGCGCTTAAAACGGCTCTTATAAGGCAGAAATGGTGTAATGGTGCCCCCGAGGTCGACTCAGAAAGGGTTTTATTTTTCAATTTTGAAGCTGTGGACCCTAAATAATCATTTTGTTCTGTTTCCCAGTAGCAGTGGGGCGAAGCACCCGCGCGAGCCGCGCCACGCGCACTGCGGAGTCCGTAGCACCTGAAGCACCCGCGGAGGAGACCGCTAGGCCTAAACGCACGAGGGCTAAGAAGGTATATTTAGTCGAAGTAGTGCTTTCAATGTATAAGTCGTGTTTTTATTATATGTTTGAAAATTTATTTCTTCTTTTTGCCTTTACCGTTTGGTACCTATTTATAAGCCAGTATTATCGAGAGAAAAAATCCTCAATGTTTTGCCGTATCTTGATGACCCAGATGGCAGAGTGACTATACAGGTTTTACACAATACAAAGGTTTTTGGGTTTGACAGGCCAGTCAGATAAATTTTGATTTCTATACTGGGTCTAGGTGTTTGTATATTGTTATTGGTGTGTAATATAATAGCATTCACAACTCAATACATCTTAGTGTGGCTATGATTATTAGAAAAACCACAAATGTAACAAACTTTACATTATAAACTGAGAAAAGTAAGATTTTTTTTCATAACATTGAGTTAGCATATTGTGTAAATGTGCCATGTAAAATCCTGTAATATAAAAAATCCTGTAATATGAAAAACAATAATACAAAATGTAATTGTAACATGTTACAGAAAGCTGAATCTGAAACTGTAAATGCTGAAAAGGAAAGCCAAGCACCTCAAGAGAATGGAATTGGTAAGTAAAATAATATATATACGAGGTCCTTTTTTTCAGCCTGCATAGATGGCTCAATCCAAAGCTATAAACTGGTCACTGCCGCCATCACATCTGTAAACAACTTATCAACAGGAGTGCTATCCGAGTGACATATAAAAGTGATCTAACAACTACATTTTTCCACTGAAACACAATAACTGCTTTACTATAGGAGTGTTATGAAAATGTTAATGTGTATGAATGTAATATGGAATTTGTCTTTATACTAATATTGTATATTGTAAATATTATTTTCATAGGTTCACCTGCTGAGAAACCTAGACCGAAAAGGACAAGAAGAGGCCAAAAAGCCGCGTAAGTAAAGTATAAGCTTTATACTATAAAAAATGGTATACCTGGCTGATCTTTTTGAAGTACACTTTATGAAAATCTGATACCACTTTATGATACTGTTCTGGAATGCAGTGGGTTTGGGTTTTTGAGTCTGTGTGCTTTTGTTTTCGTTATTGTGTATGTTCACGTAAACCTCAATACAGGAAAAATTCAAGTATGAGCAATATTAATGCAGTTTTTAGGTCTTGTTTCAATGATAACATCCATTATGTAACAATTATCGTAAAGCCTAAAAAAACATTTTAAATTCATCATAATTTCTTCTCAAAACAATTATTGATTACTATAATTTACTACAGTTATTATGTTACAGTGAAAAAGAAGAAACACAGAAACCGGTCGAGCAACCAAAACCGGTTGAACCGGAATTGATATCGCCCAAAGAGGAGAGAATATCTCAGCCGGAATCGAACTACGCACCATCGCCTATAATACAACCGAAGGTGACCAAAAAAACTACTAAACCGATCAACGACGAAGTGGACGGAAGTAAAATAAACCTTATTAACGACACAACAAAGACCATTTTGGTCCAAGAGAGTTTTGTGTCGCCGGTGAAGGATATGGCGTTGGAAGAAACGAGGATCATACCGAAGGATTCGAATGTATTGAATGGCGATATGGATAAGACTGTTGTTTTGCCTAATGGAGTCTACAATCATGCGCCTGTCACGCCCAAGAATGTGGTAAGGGTCAATTTAATTAAATGTTAATTATTTTCATTTTTCTAAAGGTGTTAGAACTCTTTGTGGTTCGACTCGGCACCACCACCACCTGTTTCAGCCTCATAACAGCAGTGTTAAGCGCTGTTGTGTTCTGGTCTGAAGGATATGGTTAAGTGACATGCTTATATTTTAACTTAGTCCTCAGGGGTAGCAACGCATCTGTGGTCAACCGTAAGTAGGACTTTGGCCTTATCTGGTGTTGATTACAGATTTCCATGGGCGGTAGTGACCACTTACCATCAGGTGGACTATGGTACTTCAAAAAAAATCCTAGTATAACAATAAATCCATCATTTATTGCAAAGCCCCGTGCAAAGGCTTGCGTAGATCTCAACCGATCTTAAAAGTTAAGCAACGTCGGGCACGGTCGGTAGATGGATGGGTGCCCGCTAGTGGCAATATCTCACGTGTGCCTCTGCGCTTAGGAGCTTGTTAAGCCGTCAGTCTCTGTTATTATCATGGACGTCACGTATTATTATTTATTTTTATCCATATCATGCATTGGAGCAGCGTGGTGTACGCTCCAAGCTACCCCCAGTTGTGGAAAGAGACTTGCCCAACAGTGGGACACATGAAAGGATTACGGCAACTATTTTTATCAACCTTAGAAAGTCAGAAATCTTCATAAGGCATATCTATGATTAATAAACGCGTAAGTCAGTTTTTTTATGCTATGGAAGTAGCAAACGAGTAAGTCGCCATTGCGGCCAATGGACATCTGTAATCAACCCCAGATAAGATCACAGTCCTACCCGAGGTCAGCCACAGATGCGTTGCTACCCTATGAAGACAAAGAATGCGTCCAATAAGTACATATGTCTCCCTTACCATACCCTTCAAGCCAATAATTATTACAAATGTTAATAATTAATTGTTAATTTCCAGCGCAATATGAATGAAACAGTTGTGTTGGAGACGTGCAGTAGGGAGACAATGGTGCTGGATAAACCTAAAGCTATAATGGACGCCACAGTTGTCATTGAAAAAGGTAAGTTTTCTGGACTATACATTATTTGGAGATTTTTTTATAAAATGTTCCTTTGTTAGAAAAAAGCATGCAGACCTCCTGATGGTAATGAATATATTGTATTTGAAGTTCGTAGAACCCTTTGTTGGTCCGGTGGCACCACCGTCACACCTATTTTTGCCTATTAGTGCAATATATATATTTTTGATAATTCGGAGTTAGCAACAAGCGGCGGAGTGGCAACATCATCAGATGTACTACATGTCCACCTGATAGTATATTGCCAATACACTTTACATTGTCTTATCTGAGATAGCCCGGAGATGCGTTGCTACCCCTGAGGACTGCTTATGTACGCCTCGAATAAGACATCCTTCAGACCAGAACACAGCAGCGCTTATAAGCTCTTCTTTACGCCGAAGATGAACCACAAAGGGGTGTACCACCTTCTAAACTTTACTTACCTTCAATTCTACCACCCTCCCTTCACCACTCTCTTCTCTTCTCTTCAAAAGGTGGTAGAATCTAAAGTAAAACATTTATCTATATATTAATACGTGAAGTGAAAATTTGCGGTACCATTTTCTGAATATTGCGCGGAAAGAGGAGCATGGTATTAGGCATATGTGAAGGTTCATGTAGAGACGATTTTTAATGGATAATATTTATGTAGAATTAAATTACAAAATATGGATTAAATTGAACAAAATAAAACAATATATTGACATTTTTAAAAGATATTCTCAACTATGTCAGATGTCTATGTCAAAAAATGCGTAATTAAACCTCCTTTTCCTTATAATAAGTGTTTTTATTATGCATAGATTAAAAATACATACACAAGTTTAGTTTTTGTATTTCTTTAATTATAGCCGAATCTCGACCATTGTGACTGGTCTACTAGTAATTATAAATAAATGAAACGCTTTCAGATCCAAAGGCAGGCGAGCGGTTGACAGACGACAATTCACTGATAACGGATGATAGCGACAGTCAAGAATGCACCCCTCCCAGACCACCACCCCTCGATCAACCCACGTAAGTATTACGTAGGACATTTCAACCGCGTTTAAAAAGAAATGAATGTGCCTGATTCATTCAGCAATCTGCCAGTGAAAGTTCCATCAAAATAGGTCCAGTCGTTGCGACGATTACTCCGAACAAACAGACAGACAAAAAAAATATTCTGTTTTTTATTTGTCTTATCATGTATATGTACTTTCATATGCATTTAGTAAAAACTTGTTATTTTGATTTAACAAGCGGACACATGAATTTTATTTATTTGTAGGGATTTTTCAAATTTCTATTTATTTCTTTGCAAAAACACAAAGCATTCCTTGCTTTGTGTTTTTGCACGTTTTTGCAAGGACAAACATTTTGTTTACTATTCAAGTGACGTCACACGGGCATAAAAATGGCGACTGGCTTTTGAGACATTTCATATACAAAAAATTGTGAATTCCAATAATGATATTGAATAGTTATTGATTAGAATTTTGATAATTTTTTCAAGGATCCTGTCAGTTTTTTTTCTCTCAAAAGTTGCTTCTTGTTTTCTATTTGGTCATAACTAAACACCTTGCGTAGTGGCGGTAGATTATATTTTTTTTTTCAAACAAAAAAAAATTTTTAAAAAAATTTTTTTTAAAAAAATTTTTTTTTTATATAATTTTTTTTTTTTTTTTTGGAACGTCAGCTACACCATGCTATATAGAAATTAGTTCAAATATCCTTATAATCATGATAAAAAAACGAAGGAGAATATATTAAAAAAATCAGTATAGTATGGTATCCAATAGTATTGTGGGAAAAAAATTACATTGCAGTGCATTATAGACTCACACAGTTAGTTATATTTGTACCAGAGAAAAGCAGAGTTCCAAGCTATTGTGTCGTAAAATATGATTTAGTCAGCCATCTCAGTGACCTGCAGTGAGCATAGGATGCGAGGAGGGGTCAGCAGGGCGCGCTGGCGCAACGTCGCTCGCAACTCTGCCGCGTTGTGCAACCGCTAACTGCTTAGTCAGTAGCATAGTCCAGTTGAGTGTTGTTTAAGTTCATCATGATTTATAACATTTTTCTTCAACAATTATCATATTTTTAATATTTGACTAAACTTGTTCAGATTTAGTCTTCAGGAGCAGCAAATGCAACAATTTATTTGTGACTCGGGACATGTAGAGCTACGATCCGTTTTGAAGGTAACTATGTTCATGTTCAAATTATCGATTTATAAACGTACCTAATATAGCGTATGCTCACTTGCTACTTCAAGTTTATAAAATATTTATGAGAACTAGCTGTTTCATATTTAAAAGTGTGACAAATAGTATTTAATCGCTTGAGACCAACTATTTTGTTCTTACATGATTAATATGGTACGGGTATGTATTTGTTAGGGAATTGCAAATAAAAAACAATTTCAGTCTAAATTTGTTTTATTTGTAAAAAACAATAGTCATTAAATAATACAGTGAGCACATGCGCTTATTGCTCGGGAAAAGATACAGTCTTCCGGAGCAAGGAGCAGGGTTCAAACTCGACTTAGTGAGACAGAGCAGGATGACCGGCGAACGGAAACTCGGAAATAAATGGTATATTCGGAAAACGATAGTAATCTCCAATATTATATAAGTCACATCAAAAGCAACGCCTACTGAGGACGTCAATACCATATTAAATATAGCATAATTTGGCAAGTTTTAAGACTGCTTACAATATAATGATCGTAAGTAGAATAACAAATTAAAATGTCCTCAGTATGCGTTGAGCTACGAGTATATCTCAAAGCTTAAATTACCAACTTGTGCAAAATCGAAAACTAAGTGCAATCACATTTACACTATCCCAACTACATAGAATTATTTCATAAGTCTGAATATTAATAATATCAATTCTCTTTGTACCAAATGTTCTCAACTCCGCCCACGAACGGACATTTTCACGCGGAAATGTATTGATTATGTTGGTTCTTACTTCATCTTAGAGGAACTAAAATATGTAAGGGATGATCGCGCTCGGGCGTCGCGTTGTCATGATATCGATATCGATATATAGGTACGTAGCTAGTAGAAATGGCAACTTGGCGTCGAGGTGCCGGGCGGGCGCCCGCCTAGTGTCACATGTTGACTAGCTTGATTGCTTAATTATCAATCTTTCTACTCACGTTTCTCACTAAAATAAATAACTTATCATCTAACACGAAAAGCTACCGATAATTCGCTTTTACAAATTGACATCGCCCTCGGCGCTGCTCGCGCCCAAACCGTCTCGCGTTCCGCTAATCTAGAATAACTATAAATAATTTGTCCAGCTAATACAATTAATAAATTCAACCAGTCAACTGGCGTCTACTTATATCGAAGTTATTAATATTTCCCTCATCGTGGAATTTAATCACACAGGGAAACCCAAATGCAGATACGACGCATCCTTCTCATTGGGTTTACATTCTATATCCTAATAGTCTCTACATTAACTTATAGTTTCAAGAACGAAACTTATTCGCTACAAAATGCTGATAAGCTGAGGTTCCGTCGACGCTTTTGAAACGGCTTTCACTGTGCCACAGTGGTTGTATCTTCAATCTCCTCCACTATCCTTTCTTCAGCTTCCGAGGAGGAAGCGTTAAAGACTGGTGCCACAGTAGTCTCGGTAAACAAGTTAACATTATTCTCTGTAGAAATTTCAGACGGTACGATAGAATTTTCAGTGACGGCTTCTTCGGACAAAGGCTTTTCATTACTCTTCTTCATTATGACCTTGGTTGGTCTTCTGTTGATCGTTGGCACATAAGATTGTGTTATGATTTCAATATCTTTCTTACCACTTTTTTCGGTCTTATTTGCGGGCATGTCGTCTGAAACATTATCTATGATTGGCCGCCGCGTGGTCGGTTCTATTTTGTCATGTGGAGGAGGAGAGTCTGTGATACTATCAGTATCATCGTCTTCTATTTCTACTACTTTTTGTTTGTTCCCTACTGGAGCTTTATTTTTAAATGGCACTTCTGTAATGGAATTCTGATTCCAATTGTTGTTTTTGCTCTTATAACCGGTATTTACTGGGAGTAGTTCTTCGGAATCAGAAATAGTTGTCCGACCAGTTGTAGGGTGCTCCATGTCTGAACTTTCGGTATGTTCACTTATTGACGCAACATCGCCGACCAGGTTAATCAGATCTGTTAATACATTGTTATTTCTTCCATTAGACTCAATAATAGGTGAACTTTTCTCTGTGTCTGATGAAATGTTAATCAATTCCAATGGTTCCGTTACACTTTCAGAGGAACCAAACGATGTGAGTATAAATTCTGTAGTTTCTGCATTTTCAAAAGACTGATTATCGTTTTCAGATGGATTTGTCTTAGTAACAGTAATTATTTCTGAACTAACTGGCAACAGTTTAGTTGTACTGGCATCTAATAAAGCAGGATCAGTAGTTGAACTAGATACCTTATCTTTGGCAATTTTTTCAGAAGCATCATGAGGATTTTGGTCACTAGTTTCAATTGGAATAGAACTTAGTTCGGTCTGTGAAGTTATTTCAGTTGCAACATTAGACTTGGATATAGAATTTGTTGTTTTTTCTTGTGAAGTATGAGAAGTAGTTGCATGATCGACTTCATCTTCTGGATTATAAGGGGAATCAGAATAGGGTATGTCTGTTTCGGTTGAACTCATAATGTCTTTTTCCGTGTTTATTCCCGATACATTATTGTTGTCCTCATTAGTTTCTGCAATATCAGTTCCAACAATAATTTCTGGTGAAGAATCAATTAAATCAATTTCTGTTACTGGAATTCCAGTCGATTCTTCTGCTTCTTCAGTGATATCTTCGGCTACAAATGATGGGACGTTAAGTATTTCAGTTGGAATAGCAGATCTTAAATTTATCATGTAATTTTCCCTCGAACTTGTTTTGTCGGATGATTCAGTCGTAAATGAATTTTCTTTAGACGTGCTTAATTCTGAAGATAGATCTTGAGCAGTTATAGATACGGAATCGGTCAAATAATGCAATGTGGTCGTTAGAAGTTCTTTCACCGCCGCTCCTTCTGTTGAGGTCGGTGGACTAGATACACTGACTATTTCGTGTACATCCAAGACGTGGTCAGTATCCAAATTTTGTTCCTGTTGCACGATTTCATCCTCATGATTACTTGAAACGGTCAAATCGTCGGGAATTGGCGGAAATAGTGGATTATGATCAATGGCAGATATGTCTTCCTCTTCAATAACTGGAGCTTTTGTAGTTAACAGTACGGGAACGATATCAGCTCCAACTGATGAAGATCCCACAGTAGCAATACCAGCGGTATTTGCTGGATACATCTCACTGTTTATTGAATCTTGGGTGGAAAGGCTGATTTTAGAAGGATCATTTGAGCTTTTTATTTCAGCAAGATTATTATTTGATGATGCAGATAATTCAGAAGACGCAGACGATGATTGCGATGACTCGAAGGATGGAGCTTCGGTTTTAAGACTAACTTCGTTAATACTTTTCTCCGATGTAGCTTCTCGTGTAATAAGTGGGGACTTGGAAGACGAATACTCAGCTACCTCCATTGTAGGCGAAGGCAAAATTTCCTTTATCTTGACGCCAGGGATCACTGGAATTTCAGAAACTGGCGTGATTTCCTTAATAGTGATTTCTTGATTAATGAGTTTATTTGGTGGCGAAGGTAAAGCACTGCTTTCAACATTTTCCGCTGCAGATGTACTAGGAATAGATGGTGATATTCCAGGAAGAGTTGTAACTCCTGTAATTAAAAATATAAAGGAATATATCAGAAATATAACTTAAAACACACTTAAATTTCCACTGTCGAAATTTAATTTAAACTAACGGAAAATATTTATAGGTAACGTAAATCTAACGATTTCAGGTGGTTTATTATAATATAGGGTTTGTTAACACTCTAAAAGTATTTACAATATCCTGTATTTTAGCATGTTCTTGTACTTTAATACTCCTCTTATAGGGACAGAAACTATAGTGGACCTAATAAATATATTACAACAAAACGTAAACATCATGCAAATATCCTAAGAAATTGATCTACTTCAGAGTTATTACTTCAGAAATATTAGTCAATGTAAGAGTACTCGCCTCTAAGAGGGCAGTTGTCGTACTCCGGGCAGCAGCGGCCCGGGACCACCCGCGGCGTGCAGTCGTCCCGCACGAAGCACGCGATGCGGCGGCAGACCACCTCCCCGCCCTGGCAGTAGCACACCTTGCAAGGGTCCTCGGGATCCACGAGCTTCTCTCCGTTGTCATACACGCGACCTTCTTGCTCGCATTCTGAAAAAGACAAAATGTCTAATTAAGAGTTGGAAATTGTGTTATTGCAGAAATATTTAAATTTGAGTTTAATATTGTTTCACAAGTCTTTAAAAAATTAAAACGTATGAGTCAGATTTTTCTATAAATCATCTTATTATTTTATGGATAGACCAGTAACATTTCATTACAAATGAAGATTATTAGTATCGCTTAGAAGTACATAAATTACATTACAATAGTTACCTTCCAACGCATCTGCCTTTATAAATGTAAATAAACATTTCATAAAATGAGATTATATATTAAATTAATTAATTGTACTATACTTAGCACCCGACATTGTCTTTTATAACTATTATAAAACGAATGCATTGATTACATGACTTTCCCTGAACTAAATCGAAGTCCTTTATAATTTCTAGGGTCTTTATATTTACTGTCGATTAGTGTTTTGTAAGGTGACATTAATATTCTTACGACTATATCAATCCATTTGATCCATAAGTATTAACCGTCTCTACTGGCTAATTTTGGAAACTGCGGAAGCTATTTTGATAAGATATCCACTAAATATACATAGGTATACAAAGAACATTACGCATTTACTCACGTCCACTTTTCCGTTTAATATCGAAGTTATGTTGAAAGATAGTTAAACCCTTAGCGAAGGCACCAATACCACACATACTTCTTCCTTCTAACAACAATTAGAATTTTGTTACAATACTATGTCATGGTTTATGTAGGGGACATTCATACGAGGCATTTCAATATAATCTTTAAGGGTAGCAACGCATCTGTAGCTAACCTCAAGCTGTTCTCTAATTGTACCTGGTACCTACTTGCCACTTAACATCAGTTGGACAGCAAACGAGTACATTGCTACTTCTACAATGTTAAAAACAAAACATGACTAAACTGTAGGAAAGTTCGAGACTAGATTCCTCGCGGTTCCTTGTATGTTACCACCAAAATGAATAAAATCACTGATGTTGAAGAACATGCAGTTACTGCGGTCGTTCGTAGCGGCAGAAGAAAAAAATGTGTCTACCTAATAATATAAGTTACAGCCCTGCATTATTAATATGGCCAGTCAACATAAACGATGATATTGAAAGACTGACCACACTGGTACGTAGGACAGCAGTGATCGGGACGATGCACCGCCTTGCAGCCCGGGCGCGGCTCGCAGCGCTGCTTCGCGCACTGCA
>DWNY01001125.1:0-13417 GCA_018250635.1 Telegonus apastus | reverse complement strand
TAAGTTTTTTTTTAATTATGCTTTTCACGATCTCTTAAAATGATCAAAGAAGTATTTAAAAATTCACTGAAAGATTTTGCAAACTAAACTAAGTTTCTCAATCAATTATTTTCTTTATATACATATTGGCGAATTTAAAAAATCATGGTGAGAAATTATCTCATGTATCAGTAAACCAGTATGATTTCAAAGTGATATCAGACTATTCGCTTCCACCTATTATTGTCTCACGGCTGGGAACGAGTTTCCTGTTAAAGAGGGTGTTAGGCCATATTCTACTGCACTTACCGAGTGCAGAGTGACACACTTCCCACACCTTTGCATCCTTTTATTATATTTAAACTGAGTGTGAGTGTGCAGTCTTTCTCGTGACACTTTCCTGCGGCGTTGAAGCTCCTGATAATTATTTTTAACACGCACATAAATTTGAATTATCAGTGGTTTATGATCTATGTCTGGGTTTCGCACCTCAGCTTCCGATTGCGCTATCTCTTCTACACAAAACTTATGTACCTTAGAAAAAATATGTAAGAAACATCAACAATCAAAAAATCTAAATCAAAAATCTTTTATTCAAAGTAGATACTTACCAGAACTTTTTTGGACGTCAATAAAATCTCCACCACTTCGCAAAGATGTTTCGTTATAGATTAGAAGCGATGAAAGAAACTTCACAACACACGTTTAAAAAAATAGTTTAATTACAAAGTAAACTTACACTAAGAACATGTGGAGCAAGAACTACATCAGACCATACAGTTTCATCGGTCAAATAATCACTTGTTTTATAGTAATCATTCCAACCATATTCAAATACGTAAGTCAAAATTGTCCAAATCCTACGACATTGGTAGCGATTTGGACTTGCACATTCATCAGATCGTACGTAGTACAAATCGCTCGATCTCTTATCTTGGCCCATTCCTAAAAGGTAACGGTTGGAAGCACTAAAATCCACTAAATATGCCGTCCATCCCACTCAATGGCGCGATAAGCAGACAGGTGTCAGCTCTCGATCTCGGCTTAGGCGCGATAATTACAAGGCTCTGCCGATAACCGGAAATGTTTTGGAACAAAAACAATATTCAATATTTTCTAGGTAAACAGAAAAGAGCTTTGGAGATTAAAACAGTGATTTAAAACTGACGGCGGCGGCATGCGCGTGGAGCGCGCGCTATTACTTTTTTCAAAAATTAAAGTAGCCTAAGTTACACTTTAGACCATCAGCTATCTTCTAGTGAAAGACCCGTTAAAATTGGTCCAGTCGTTAAGGAGATTACGTCAGCCACACAGACAGACCGACAAAAATTTTAATTTATTTATTTTAATCGTATTTTTGTTATACATATGTAAAAAAATATTATTTTGATATTACAAACAGACATTTTAATTTTATTTATTTGTAACGATGATATTGAAGTAACGAACATGGCCGTCTGATGTTAACTCGTCATTGTCATCTATCCATTCATCACTCTGTGAAGCTTCCTGGACAAGGCCTACCCTAATGGGTGTTTTTAAAAGTCACCCTAGCTGGCATGCGTTGGCGCGCACCTGTTGAGGTTACACAAGAGGACGCTACTGCCTATCTCTTAGATTTAGCTCCTCAGTCGACGACCAGACTACACTGACACCACTCGGCACATGGCCACTCATGCCCATTTGTGATTGTTTTAAAATACCTCTGGAGTTCTACTTGAAGGTAATGACTGAATAACTCGAAAATAGTGCGTTATTGCTTATGGCACTAACAATTGAATACTAAAGAAAAAACATTAGATTTTGCTGACTAAGTTTGATCCAATATCGGAAACGGCTCCAACGATTTTCATGAAATTGAGTATGCTGGGGGTTTTGGGTGCGATAAATCGATCTAGATAGGTGTTATTTTTATTCGTATTTTAAGAGAAATTGCTACAATATCAATAGAATACGACCGAAAATGTCGCTCCTACCTGTCAGGTTATAATAGCTCGGTTGGGAAATCGGACGGTCACGAAACGAGGTACCCGGTTCAAATCTCCATTCCGATTTTTTTTTAATTTAACTTTATATTTTTTTAATACCGAGCTAATTTCGGTGTTCCAGGTATTTTACATAACCTTGACCGGTCCTGACCACTTATCAAGTTTTAGTGCGGTGAAAATCCCACATAACCCGGCATCGCTCCCACGGCGTCGGGTACCTTTGAAAGTTTCTCCCTCGTAACAAAAAAAAAGGTACCAAAGCTCACAATAAACAGAGGAACTCATTAAAGAAAGTAAATAATGAGCTCTAGAATTTACTAAGCCACAAAAATTGCTGGACACGAAATATAATTAATAATAAAATACATTTTTTCTTCCTTAAAGGGATATTTTCCTCGCTTTCTGAGAATTAAAGTAGTATTCTATTCAAATTGTATGTAAAGCTATTGCACATATTGGCATAGTTTACGTGGCAATTCAGCAAAATAGGTACATATATTACGTTGAGCGCCGACTTCAGAACGATGTACTAAACTAACATTTATTTGAATTAATTAAAATTATTTAGTGACAAAGAAGTCGGTTTGATTTTTTTGTTAAATGTATTTTTTGAGAAAAGCATTACCGCGCGCTCCACGCGCTCACGGCCACCGTCGTTAATATCAATTGCTAGTAGCCATATTCTTCTTTCGTAACTAATAATTTAACTAACCACGCCACCTACCGTAAAAGCCAGACAAACCTAAATCAGTCGGTTCTAGCATATTGATTTATCCTTTCGATCCTGTTTTGTCAAAACCCCCTTCCTATAGAGAAAGATGTTGGTCCCAGAATCACACAGACTCATTAAGCTATAATTACTGGGTAACGGAACTGCGCCACGCCAGGAAATTGTTAGGTGCGGGATGAAAATTGAAACAGACTCTTGAAAAGGTTTTCTGATTTAATGAGGCATTTTGAGTGTAACTTGATGTTTTTAGGTTCCTTTTTCAAACTTATGTTATGGCATTAATAAGAGTCAATACATTACTTACCTATATTAATTATTGTACCAAATTTAAGTTATCGTTTCCTACGCTCATACCTCCACACAGGATTTTCTCTTGTATCATTGGTACCATGAAAACATAAAGACGAATAAAAAAACACCCAGACCCAGAACAGAAATCTTAATTTATTAGATATCTGACTGGCCGAGCGTTGAACCCGAAACTCACTGCGTGGAAGACCGGTTTGATGGCCATTCCGCTGGCTCCATGATTTTCTAATTACTACAAAAGTATATTTATTAGATACAAATCTTTTCTTTAGTCTTAATAATTTAATTTTATAGTAAACGGTATTTTAGTGGCCGGGCTACACTGTGTTTATCATGTCTTCCTGAAGATAAGCGACAAAAATTAATTAGATAATTTGCTAATTTCACACACACTAACGGTACCACCTGATATATTTTTAATCATCTAAGGTTACGTTAGACACGCATTCACACCGAACTGTAGCGCAGTTAAGGCAATTCAGTTGAAAATGCTTTAAACGTATAGTATTTAAATGTAACGAAAAATCTTTATAGGCACATACCAGATTCTAAGCACGTCTAAGCCCCCGGTTGGGCGCCAATTATTTCCAACTTCGGCGAGTATTTCTGGAAGCAATTCCGGTTTTCCAAGTGTGTTCTTTTTGTAACTTTTCTCATATAATAGAAATATGTTTTAAAGATAAGGTGATTTTTATAGGATACAAGTAACAAACGTGCTTCGATCCACCGGATGGTGAATGGTCACTGCCGCCCATGGACGTCTATAATCATTCCCGGATAATATTAGAGTCTTAGATTGACCACAAATGCGTTGCTACTCCATAGGACTAAATTGGATCGTATGTCTCCCTAACCACAAATTCAAATTCAAATTCAAAATTCAAGTCTCATTTATTCAAAGTTGATTCATATAGAACTCTTTTTGAATGTCAAAATCTGCCACCGATTCGGAAGGTTTGTTCGTTATGGAGAAGACGCGGGGAAAGAAACTCCATACGTATGCATAATTGCATCTTTTTAAAAAAGTTGTACAATAACGTAATGTTACAATTGGTAAGTACTTATAATTATTCAATTTATTTATTGTGGAGCTGGAGTTACGTCACACGATGCATTTTTTTCATTCAAATAGTCATTTATATCATAGTAAGCTTTATCATACAAATATTGTTCTATAATTGATTTCAACCTTTTATCAGGTAGGTCAATCATGTATTTGTTATTTTATTGTAGAAACGAATACAGTTCCCCATAAAATAATTAAATATCTTGCGTAATCTAAAATATGGTATTGCCAATTTGTCTTCATTTCTAGTACTAAGATTATGCCTATTACTATTTTTCTCTAATGAACAATGATTCTTACGAGCATATATAATATGCACACCTTTCAAAGCACACACACAGCAGCATTAAACACTCTTGTTATTAGATAGAAATAGGTGTGGCGGTGGTGCCGCTGGAGTCGAACCGTAAAATAACGGTAAATAAATAACGCTTTCTACACTAATAGCTTCACACTAGGATTTTCTCCTGTGTCGTGAGCGCCATGGAAATAGACAAAGACGAATACACAAACACCCAGACCCAGAACAGAAATCTAAACTCATCATTCAGAAATCTGTCTGGCTGGTGATCGAACCCGGAACCCACTGTACGTCAGACCGGTATGATAACCGCTCCGCCACGCGGATCGTCAAAACGTAAAGGCTTCTACCTTCTGGTTATATCTACATATCAACTATTTATTTATTCTAGGCATTCTCAAGATCTCGGAAGCCTTGTTAATAAATAGAATAAACCTTAACGTTTTGTGTTCAGTGACATTATCTCCTTTGAAGGCTGTAGCACGTGACGCAGCAGCTACGCCGTAGGCGGCTACGTCATGCACACGTGACTCGTAGCAAACGTTCAGTAGACAAGGAAACTATAATTCATAATGTTATACAAATTAGTAAAATTGTAGTGTCTGTTTGTAATGTCAAAATAACAACTTTTTATTACATGCATATGAAAGAATGCACGGTAACTATGTATAACAAAAAATAATTATAAATTTCTTCGTAAAATTAAACGAGCCTAAGTTACGCCTTAGACCTTCAGCTATCTTCCAGTGAAAGTCCCGTCAAAATCTGTCCAGCCTTTACCTGTCTATATGAGGCATTGACCACTTACCATCAAATGAACTGCATGCCCGTTTGTTACTATAATTTTATAAAAAAAACTTTTTGTACTTATCAGACTGTAAAATGAAATGACGATATGTTGTTGAAGTAACTACTACTAAGTAATTCCACGTCATATTACAAACGAGATTATTACGCGAACTTGTCCTATCCTATTACTTTAGCTTACGTTACTGTCGACACATGCAGTTAGCTTTTATAGCTGGAGACTTAGATCAAACCAAAGGCAGACACCGCCTCGTAATACATTTCATTGAAGCAAAATTCGCTTACATTAAACACACACAGTAACAACCTTTGCAAGATTTGTATAAAGATTATAATTTGTGTTATTCTATGCGTATACTAAATGCTCCAAAAATAATTAAAACAAGCTGATCCTCACGGTTTCATCTGCTTTACAGAAGTAAAAAGGCATACATTAATATTTGCCCAACAGCAATTGACATTAAAGCCCGCGGCGACAACCGCAGGCGCGTTAAGCGCGTTTCACTGTTTTCACAATTTAAAGTAGGCTAAGTTACGCATTAGACTTTCAGCTATTTTCTAGTAAAAGTGCCGTCATAATGGATCCAGCCGATTAGAAGATTACTACATCCAAACAGACAGACGGACAATTTTTTAAAAATCGTATTTATGTTATAAGTACCGTACATATTTTCATATGCATTAAGTAAAAAGTTGTTATTTTGATATTACAGACAGACACTTCAATTATTTATTTATATAGAAGACAAGTCTGTCTTTTTTGATCAGAGTAATATTTCGTATGCAAACTTCAGTGCTGTAATCGAGTTAGCTTTACACCTGCCCCTCTGCATTTCATTATTGGAGTGAAATTGGATAAAAAAATTGTTTCCGACTTGTCTGTTGGAATAAATAACGTGGAATGGCGTGTCTATGAAACATTGTGATATCAACAGTATTTGAATTAAAAACTGTACAATATAAAACTTTTTACTGTATTTACATGCATGAAGATTTTATTTTTAGAACGTAAATGAATTGGACGTCCAAAATAATAACGATTACTTTATAAGAACGGGATAAAAAATGAAATTTCTTATTTAATTTTTTTTAGCAAAAGTACAACCGAGATCAGTATCATGATAGACAGATATATTTTTTACGTTATTGAAGTATCAAACGAGCATGCAGTCCACCAGATTGTAAGTACCCACTAGCGCCCATGGACATCTGTAATCAACGCCAGACAAGATGACAATTCTACCTGAGGTCGGCAATACATGCGTTGCTACACCTAAGGACTAAGATGAAACGCCTCGAAAAAGTATGTCCCACTTACCACACACACACACAGCGCTTAATACCGTTGCTATAAGAAAAAAATTGGTGTGACGGTGGTGCCGCCGGAATCGAACCTTAAAAATAGATGGACAACAGTTAATTTTCTTGATAAATGTTGTTATAAGTACCGTGTATACTTTAATATGCAATTAGTAAACAGTTACTATTTTCAAGTAACCAAAAGATACTTCAATTTAATTTACTTGTAAATTTTTCTTTTTAAAAATATCCTAAGCTTCCCGTTACGTCGAATATCGGTTTATTTCCCATCAAAGATAGTTCCACGTTTAATAAGTAGGTCACGCGATTATGAATTAATGACTATGCATTAGGGACAGATTGACATTGTTCGTGACGTGAAATACAAGCATTTTTTCCCCCATAAACTGCGTCCTAAGCTGTCCATCGAATGACCATGGCTGCGCCATGGATTATTGTGTTAATGTAATCTGTATATAATAAGAATGTAACTCGCGCTCACTGTCTGTGTGTTTAAAATTACTTGCCGCCTAAACAAAAGGGAAATTAATTCATGGAAATGCAGATATATTGATACTACGAATCTTAACTTAACATTTAGGCTTTATTTCATCAAACTTGATCCGTTCTATCAATAATTGTTATCATTTAAAATCAGTTGTAACTTTTCTTACGTCGAATTCTCTATACAAATGGCACATCGATGTCTTCTAAATACAAATAGCAGAACAACGTTCGCCTGGACAGCTAGTGTAAAATAATCATGATTATTGACTACTAGCACGTATACAATCGCTTCACTACAACCCATTATTGTCCCACTGCAGTGTACGGGACTTCTCTTAGAGAGGGGATTACGCCATAGTCAAGTCTGGCCAAGGGCGAAGTGGTAGACTTCACACACCTTTGAGATTTTTTTAAGAACTCTCAGGTGTACAGGTTTTCTCTCGGCATTTCCTTTACTGTTAAAGCAAGCGACAATGAATGCCTAATATGTACGTACAAAACTGCGAAAAAACAGTGACCCAGTCTGGGCTTTGAACCTCGGGCCCCACGACTGAGAGGTTGAGTTTAAATCATTAGGCTATCACTGCTCACTGATCAAATATATACTAATATCTAAATATAGATTGCGCAAGGTAACTCTTCCCCAAGAAATACTGCATTCGCTATTAAAATAAAATAACCGCTTTATATCACGAATCTTACAAAACGTTACTAAAAGAAATTATTATATAGACGCTATTTAAAAAAGTGTACCATAGAACAAGATTACTTGTCCAATAATGCTGTCTGAAACAGCTCAATTGTTCTATTATAAATGTAGAGACTGCATTTATATGTAAACCATGTGAAATTTTTTAATCGCAGATCAAACCACGGGGAACAACTAGTGTTCACATATTATTCCAACAGTCACTTATTAATCAACGAAATCCAATAAAGGTCTGCGATGTTTGCTCTTCGATTTATTTCCATTTGATTAATTCGTTCAATTTGTTACGTAAATAATTTACTTGAGCACTTGTTGATTCGTGGTTCGGGCGCTATTGTGTTGAGTGCACTTCCGTAAACAAGCAAAACTGTATATTATATTGAAAATTGAACATTTCCTTTGTTTGGATTGACTGGTATTTTTTGAACAATTAACAGAAAATAAGGGTAGGCCACGCTAACATGAGTAACATGCTACAACATGCAATCGCGTGGATTTTTGCATGCTAGAAATATTATTTCTAAATTCCCACTACCGCTACGCGGAAGTTTCCATGAATGCCTCAATCAATAGTTCAGTTAAAATATCAAATTAAAGTTCTTTGAATTTTTGCAGGATCCCGTCATCAGATCCTGATCTACCAACCTATCAAGTTATTTACGGGTGCTTTGCCATTTCTGAGGACTAGGAAGGTTGCATCTCCTGTAGTCTCGGGACCAGAATAGGGCTACGGTATCCTCTGCCTGTCTCAAGAGGCTTAAAAGGGGGCTTCCGAGGTCACGCACGGCTGTGAGGGAGCTCGAACGGTCCTGCCAGCGACCCCTGGAACTGCGGTGGTATGTGTGGATGCATATGGTTACAAACACCAGATGTATGGTGGGCTCAATTGCCCATCTGATTGGAGCACGACGGGGCAACGCACTCAGAGGACTCCGGTTGCATGCCTTCAGAAGATCCCGGAGTAACTTCGCTGCATCGATGAGAGCCACCGGGTGGGTAATAGTAGGTAAAATGTCACATAACCCGCCATCACTCACGAGTCATGAGAACAATAAAAACGTACTGTTTACGTATTGCCTTAGGATATCAATTTTATTCATAGCCCATATTACACAAGTGTTCATGTTTGTTTAATTTTGTAGATGCAGTAAGTAACTTGTATACCAAGATAAGTTACACCGAGTTCATTGTTAATGATATACCGAGTTACGCTTCTCAAAGTGAAACTTAACAAACTTAGGCTGAGCTGGAAAATTGGGGCATACCGGTAATTTGCCTTTGTAATAAGGCTTACTGGTGTAAAACTATTAGTGTTCTGGAGGATTTGAATATGTTATTTCGTTAATGTTTACTACAGTAGAATAATAAATCATACTCAGCTTTTAATAAGGATTGTTTCTTGGGTCGTGGGTCCCATGAACACAAAAACCCAGACCCAGAAAAGGAATCTAATTTCAACATTTAGATATTTGTCTGGTTGGGATTGAACCCGGAACCCATTACGCGTCAGACTGGTATGGTGACCGCTTTGCCACGCGAATCGTCAACCACCGTCACAGCAATGTTAAGCGATGGTTTGAAGGATTTGGAGTTGGAGTAGAATAGGAACCCAGCCTGGAGTGGGTTAAAGATGTGTATGGGCAGATACTACTTACCATCAGTTGATGGTGGTGGTAAGGAGACAAACTTATTCGAGGCGTTCCGACTTAGTCCTCAGGGATATCAATGCATTTATCGCCGACCTCAGGTAGGTTATCTTATCTGGGTTTGATTACAGATGTCCATGGGCGGCAGTGGCCACTTACCATTAGGGGGGTTGCATGCTCGTTTGCTACTTCCATAAGATAAAAAAGACTGTGATCTTATCTCAGGGTCATTGCAGATTTCCATGAGCGGCAGTAGTGACTTATCATCAGGTGGCCTACATGCTCGTTTGCTACATTAATAATATAAAAAGAAGGTCTTCATGTTCGTTTTTTATGTACTAGCTGACCTAGGCGAACGTTGTGATTTCTATATAGAAATTTGCCCGTTAGACAGTGATGTTTTAACAATAACGCCATCTAGTCCAATAAGGTAGAACTATTCACGAAATAGAATAAATAAGGTAGAAGATATTCACGTTCGTACGTAATTCGACGTAAGAAAAGTTACACCTGATTTTAAATTGTAATAACTTTTGATGGAATGGATCGTTTTTGATAAAATAAAGCCTAAATGTTAAGTTACGATTCGTACTATGAATATATCTGCATTTCCATGAATTCAATCACGTTGTTTTGGCGGTAAGTAATTTTAAACACACAGACAGCGAGCCCGAGTGACATTCTTATTATATATACAGATATATGCTATGTAATGAAAGAAGTTCATGGATCAACTAGTGTTGGCAATGTGACAAGTACCTCGCTCGAAGATTTATGGAAATAGGATTCCATTCCTTTCCGGTTCGTGACTGCAGACAATTTAAGGCTGTTTTTGTCAACAACATCCATTAGCACTGAGATCCACCGCTGGACTTCCTATAATGCAGTTTTTTGTAATACTTCTTTAAGCACGCTTAACTTGGGGAGTAAGCTGGTGAATGCATGACGAGAGCGTTACGAAAAATGTGATCGGGCGAGGCGAACGGAAGTTGAGAGGGAGATATAAGTTAGTGAAGATAGAAAGAGAGAGAGTTACGTTTCGTATATTATTGTAAGAGCGAGAGAGTTCTGTTTTTCTCTCATAGAAAGTTATGTTTAGAATGTCTAAGACATAGTGAAGGCCTATTGTCTCTATCACACTAGAAGCAAGAGAAACAATGCGCGCGCACATTTTGTTTACTTTTCCTCTGATATCGTTCCTAATAGAGACCTCTGGCAAGCATATTAGTGACTGTAGTAGTAGACCGTAGTAGTGTTGATGTTACAGGAAATACTGCAGCCCCTACAACACCCACGCAGCAATTACCAATTACATACATATTCATTAATAACCCTTTAATGGCTTTGCTATCAACATTAGCAGGCTTAAAGCTATAGTTCATTTAGATGGTCAAATTAAGGTGGACATTACGAATATGAAATTTTAATAATACACAAAAGTATGTATATGCTTATGTTGAATTTTCAAAATTGGTTGATAGATTACTTCAATAATTTCGCGTATGATTAATTGTTATTGCTAACGATAATGAGTGTAATTATCTGGTACTTTAGATATGTCAATGCTAATAATAGTATTTCATGTGTAGTGAAGTTTCGTTGCCAATTTCTTGAAAAGTTTACTCATGTCTTTTGTGATCTCTCTTTGACTAACGCTACATGTTGTTTCACAATATTGTGAAATATTATACAAGATGACAGCTAAAATTGTTTTGTAACAAAGAATTATAACAAGCTCTTCTAAAGCTATAAAAATATAAAGACAATAATATATACATATTTATGTTTTGTTACACTCCACCATGCACAAAATTGAATTTAAAAACATGATTTCAGCACGCTATAAGATTTATAAATTATTTAAATTAAGTCAAAAATAGGTTAATAGGAAACATTTTATTAGTTACTTAATTGCAGCTGAAAATAATAAAAGAATGTTAATGATATTATGATCGAATCGTGATAGCAAATAGACATACCTCCATTTGATGTTTACCTATCTCCGATGTGTATGGGAATGTATAGGATCTTTGTTTATCCCTAGGGAGAACACGAGCAGAGCAAAGTCCCCTAAGCCGTAATTAACCCAAATAAGTCAATAGTCCTACCTGAGCTCGACCTCTGTAGTCAACTGTATATGTATACATTACTAAGGATGTCACCACATTATAAATAACTAAATAACACTGAGATGACTTGTACTACACTACTAGAGAAGCTACTTCAAACAAAAATCGTATTCCTTTTTGTAATTTAAAACTTAAAGACGCTGAAACAGACTGTGAAAAGAGCACTACGCGACTGAGTGCAGTGCGGCCAACCGCCGCAGTTGAACGGGACACAACAGTGGTATACAGAATCTACCTAGTACTTTAGTACATAGATCTCGATGCTAAATAAACTTTTAATAACGATGTGTGTTATGGAGTTTCTTTCGCCGTTTCTTCTCCAAACTAAAAACTTTACGAAGTGACGGTAGATTAATATCATTAACGATCAAGAAGATCTTTAAATAATCTACATTGAATAAAATATTTTTTAATTTGATCGAAGAACAATGAACCTGTCATTTTAATTTTACTACTATTTAACCCCAGATCCGTTGCTACCCCTGAGGACTAAGTTAGAACGCCTCGGATAATGTCTCCCTTACAACACCATTCAGACCAGAACACAGCAGCGCTTAACACTGCTGTTATTAAGCAGAAATACGCGTGGCAGTTGTGCCACCAGAGTGTATTTGCGTATTTGTTTTTATGCTGTGCAATTAATGGAATAAATCCTACGGATACCTGATGAACAGATTACACAAGACAATTGAATGCGTGTTCCGTTGTCCCGTCCAATTCACGTGACTTGTCACGTTTCCTACGAGTGCGTTAACCTCGATGGCCGGGGTTGCGTGCCGAGTGACACGTTATGTAAGGCGTGGAGGAAATGGGTGGAATTTCAGACATTTTCGACGGAGCTGTTCGTGTTTACATCTAGTAAGGTTGTAGAACATTTCGTGGTTACATTTATTAAAATTTTTGGCATTATCATTACACCTTATTAAGTTGGCAGAACCCAAATGAGTCAACTTCGGAGGCTCTGCCGCCTCGCCTATTTCTGCCCAGTAACCGTAGCTTTAAGTAGTACTGGTTTTATCGGCGTGGTAAGGGAGACATACCTATCCGATGCGATCCAACTTAGTCCTCATGGGTAGCAACGTATTTGTAGCCAAGCTCAGGTAAGACTAATCTCAGGTTGATTACATATGTCCATGGGCGGCATTGACTACTTACCATCAGATGGATGCCCGTTTCCTAGTCCCATATTAAAGAAAATAATCTATTATTTTTTTAAAGTGGTAGAACTTAATGTGGTTCAACTCTGTCGGCATCACCGCCACACCTATTTCTGCCTAATAACAGCACTGTTAAGTGCAGCTGTGTTCTGGTTTGAAGAATGTAGTAAAGGAAACATACTTATTCGATGCGTTCCAACTAAGTCAACGCATCTGTGGCCGACCTCCGATAGGACTAAGGTATTATCTGGAGCTGTTTACAGATGTCCATGAGCGACAGTGGCCATTTACCATCAGGTAAGCTGCATGCTCGTTTGCTACATCCATAACATAAAAAAATCCAAGTATCAAACGTCAAATTATATATTTCATGTTTAGTACTCCATCACTCAAATGGACTGATCGCCCTGATATGGCCTTGGAGATTTTTCATGGCTAAGGCTATATGTAACCTATGACCTAAACTCACTCGAGGTCGCTAATAATAAATTCAATAATAATATACAGTTTTATGATTTTACACAATTAAAACTACCAGAATTAGGCTTGTCATCGCCCGCAGCACTACAAAGGTACCTACAATTACCTGTGTTATCATTTTCAGTTAATTGTACTGTCGTGTTTTTTGTTTTTATTATAATAGTTTATCCAGTTTATAATGTATTAACCGATCACCGCGGTTTCACTCGCGTTAAAGAAGTAAAAAGGCATTAATTTCTGCCTTATAGCAACTGACATTGATGCCCGCGATGGCGGCCGCATGCGCGTTGAGCGCCCGCTAGTGTTTTTT
>DWNY01001124.1:0-13419 GCA_018250635.1 Telegonus apastus | reverse complement strand
ACAATATTCGATTTCAGGAGATCAGCACTAGCACCGGCCCAAATACGAGGAATTGGGAAAATGATGCAATTATGCAATAAGAGCGTCATAGACGTTGCCTACGACTCCGTCGACACCGTGTCTACATGTATCGTCATAGTCGGCCTCATTTTATTTGTTACTGTTGGAACTATTTTCATTTTTATTCAGGTGATTATACTTTTTGTGATTGCTCCTAGATAATCGCTCGTGTAGTTTAGTATAGTCCTCGTCAAACTTGTAGTCCGCCCTGAATATGACGCGAGTCGCGTCGCAATAAGCAAATTATGCGTATTAGCGGGATGAAGGCAACGCGGGAAGACAGGACACGCCCCTCCCCCCTCCGCCCTCTGCCCTGTCCTCCGCGCGCTCTCGCCCACGTGGATATGTGTGCGTTAGCGTTGTTACGGAGTATACGCTTGTGTTCGACAGCGTCCTGCGCAACTACGAAACGAGACAACTTTCAAGTGGACTTTCTAGTCCGCGAGCAGTTTGGCGCGAGCTTGACTGAAATCTATATATATAATAAGAATGTAACTCGCGCTCGCTGTCTGTGTGTTGAAAATTACTTAGCACCAAAACTACTAAATGGAATTCAATGGAATGCAAACCTATTCGTAGTAACTATCTTAACTTAACTTATAGGCTGTATATCATTAAAAATTATCCACTCTATGAAAAGTTATTACAATTAAAAATCAGAAGTAATCTTTCTTACGTCGAATTACTTACGTATACGAATATATCTACCTTAGTGGACTAGATGGCGTTATTGTAAAAACACCACTGATCCACGGGCAAACTTCTACATACAAATGGCAGAACAACGTTCGCCCAGTCAGCTAGTACTGAATAACGAAACGAGACGAGAACCAAATATAAAAAACTACGATAATCTTTTTAAAACATTCAACTGCTACTCTATGTATATTTCTTGATCTTGAATGAATGAAAATAACTAGTTTTTCTATTTGATGTCTATTTTTATTAAGTTTTTTTTTATTAAATCTAATTATACAGATGTACACTGTTATTCTATTCGTCATTTTTTGCAAATAAGGATGTGTCATACAAATACAAATATTCTTTCAACTGTTTTATAATAGGTTGGTTCCTATAACATCTTATTCCTATACTTATTTCTAGCGTCGAGCAGTTCTTGTATTACGTTGGATTTGTTTGCCGGCTAAACATTTAACTGTAAACTTGTAACTGTTATAATTTCGTGTTCTCCCCAGATTTATTCCGAAGCGTTGGTGGTAGTTCAGCTAAGTGGTAGCCTCCTGAATAGTACGTATGTCCAGCACAGCGCCTTGCACGCTTACTTGCCGGAAGGTTGGGAGGAGAAACTCGACTCGCTAATAGACAACGCATACACGTATGGACGGGAGGGTATATCTACAGGGGTAAGTATTCACATGTGTAAAATCGTACATAAGATAAGTAAATTTGTACACGTAATCTTTAAGATGAGATAATTATATAAAAACGATAATAAAATAACCAAAAATATGTAATGATATGTACGTTTTGTGTTCTGTTTACGCTGTCGAACGGATATGTATTTTAGATCATGAGATATGTAAGTATTTTTTTATGATACATTTTAATATATTTAATGTGGAAAAATTTAAGAAATCACGAAGCAAGTGATGAATTTCTGCCTAATAATAGCAGCGTTAAGCTCCGCTGTGTTTTACTTTGAAGAGTGTGGTAATAAATACATACTGATCAGACACGTTCAATTTTAATGCTCAGGAGTAGCAACGTACTGAAACATCTGCGGCCGACGTCACGTACGATTCTAATCTTATCTGGGGTTGACCACCGATGTACATGGGTGGCTGTGGCCACTTAACTTCAAGTGGACTACGTCTATATCCTACTAAAAAATCTAGGTCAATTACATATAATACATCGCTATTATACGTAATAGTGAAGCGTCGCTGTACCCCCTAAATTGGTCTACGTGACACGTAAAGCTAAACCTATCCTACGTTCGCGTTTTGACCGCTACGTACACGGGCGAACGTTGACTAGCAGTAGAAATGTTTAATAGTTGGCTATCGGTTCTACGTTGAGGCATAAGGCTGGATTTACATTTGTTAGACGTGATATGTTACCTATTATCCTTTACCTATATTTTCAAATTTTGCATACCGATTCACTTGAATACCGCTTCGTGAGTTCCAAACTTAAGAGTGACTACGCTTTCATATAATAACATCAACAACATTTGTAATTTCTCAATTTTGATCGATTTATCTATGATAAATTGACTTACGTTTATGATAATTTCACTCATTCACTTACAACAGGTGAAAAGCATTTTGAAAGAGGGCGACCCAGAGAAGATAGCTCGAGTTGAGCAACAGGTGCTCGAGATATGGGACCGAGTGTACCAGAGCTGGGTGTCGGGACACTTCGCGGCCCCCGTCGGACCCACTGTCGACACTTCCGCCGTCCAGGAGTCCTGGGACAGCTTCGTCAGTGACGTCACGCAGAGTTCGGGTAAATGTGGTCAAGGCCGTTTGTACAATGAAATACGTTTATATAAGATTTTATACTAAGTGTATTTGTAAAGTTTCGCTGCATATATATTTTTTGTATTATACAATTCAATAAGGAATTGGATCAAACGTTATATTATATCCATATTCGGGATATATGCTCCAAAGTAGTCTCCGAATTGAGACTTGAACACGGCCTCATACGTAAACATGTCAATACATTTTATACTCCATAATAACATCACTTTACTGTTTAAATCACTTTATTTTTAACCAAATTAAAAAAGAAGTTATGTACTCGACTATTATAATGTATATAATGTATTGTATGTCTGAGATTTTGTCAAAACCTACTGGTCCGATTTATAAATGTAAAAAATAATTAAATATAAATGTTTTGTTGATTAAGTTACAATTATAAAACAAGACGCAAGGGCCCCTGTACTAGGTTGGTTACCCGTATTACTGGGTGCCCTGCTCAACACCAGGGCAAGATAATTAATTTAATCAAGGATACAATTTTTAACTAAGGTAAGTACATATTAATAAGTGTTATAAGCATGATGTGTGTGTGAGTGTATGTGCATGTGCGAGTGTTTGTGTTTCTCTGTGTGTGTGTGAGTGTGCGTGTGTGTGCGTATGTGTGTGTGTATGCGCGTGTGTGTGTGTACGTGTATAAGTATTTGTGTACAGCCCATATGTGAATACAATTTTGTTAATAAATGATTATATAAAATGGATATCGAATTATCTTTGTAACAACTGCTCTGTTTCTTTGTAGTTAAGAGATAACAAAAAAATTGTAACAACTTTTTTTAATTTATTTATGGTTAAAGGGTGAATGTTTAATTTGTTGTCAATACTGTTATACAGCGAAGCCGACTGGCATATATACTGATTTTTCTTAAAATTGGTTCTGTATGTTGGAATTTGACATGTTTTAGGTTTCCTACGTTTCTGGAATTGACTAAAAACATAAGGTATCTGACGATGAACTCGTTCAATAGAACGCAAAATATATAACTGGCGGGTAGTAAGCAAATTGAGGGAATGATATAAATCGAAGGAAGAAAATCGCACAGGCTTACTAAAAGTCACCTTAAGAAGAGCTCGTTGAGCCCTTTCCAGGGACAATAGGTGGGTCTTCGCTGCTCCACCCCAGGCGGAGATGCAGTAGCCTAATATAGATTGCGCTAGAGCTTTATAAGTGGCTGTTAGGATTCGTTGATTGGCAACCTGTCTTAGTTTTTTGAAAATCCACATCAGTTTCCTAATCCTATCACTAATTGTACGGATATGATGTTTCCATGTCAGGTGTTGATCAATTGTAATTCCGAGGTATTTAATATGGTCTACACTGGTTATGGAGTCACATAAACAGACAGTTAACTTCGGGTCACTACATGTATGCACTTTTAAATCAAAACCGGTACGAGGCAAGGTATTTTTACGAATAGAAAAATTGACATATTTTGTTTTGATTGTGTTAAGTGTTAATAAGTTAGACCTTAGATAGTTAGAAATACAAAAAAGTCCCTCCTCTACTACAACTTTTAACTTCTCCCATGACTCGTCATGGAAAATTAAGGCAGTATCGTCTGCATAGGTGTAAATATTGCAGTTATGGAGATTAAAGTTACATAGATCATTAACGTATACGAGAAATAAGGTAGGTCCGAGGACGCTACCTTGTGTCTACTATATTCATAGTATGAATAGCGTCACCCCAACATAAACCAGAGCACGAAGAAAAATTTCTGCAATCTTTAACGTTCTCCACTTCGCTGCCATTTCTTAAATGTGTGGGTGCTAAAATAATGAGGTTCTTTGCTAACAGTACTAAATGTTTCTTGATTTTTTTCATCCACGGAATATTTAGCGGTGAGTTTGTGCTGAAAATATTCGTTTCTTTCTTACAAGTTTTATTACGGTTACAAAACTGGTTTTTCGTCGACTTAATGTCGGTGTTTTGATTGTGTGTTTGTATGAAAATTTCTAGTTATACTGGGAAGACGAATTGAAATTTTAAACGTGTTATGAGCTAACTCTTACTTCATAACATGCTGTTATAAATATGGTTTTTTACCTATATTAAAACAAATATTAAGTTAAATTGTCGATTCGTTTTTATGTCACGTAGGAATACAAAGGGCAAGTAGACTCGCACTTGGCCTGTCTCTCTTAAAAACTCCAAAGCGTGTAGATTTCGTCACGATCTTGGTCACGATGTTTTCCCTAACTGTCAAAGCATGTGACAATTTCTAAATCACAATAACTTCAAAAAATCAGAGACTCAAACGAGATTCAAAGAATACAGGTACAGTTTCAATATAAAACCATGGCATTTAAACGCGGTACCCACGAAGGGGAGCTTCGCCATGTGTCATTTTTACGAGTCGATTACGTGCGTTCCGCCATTGCTGTATAAATCTCACATCCAGCGCTGTGGCTTCACGTATCACGTGTTTTTCACAGGTAGATACGTTTAATGGACCATTTTTCACCTGTAATCGATTTTTGAAAATTGTTTTTGGTCGTAAGGCAGTGTTAGAGATATAACAGGTTGAAAATGGTATGTAACTCTTTGTTGATCGCCCCGTTTATATCTGTCCACTAGACAAATGAGCAGTTTACCTGATGGTAAGTGGTCACGGCCGTTCTATTACTTTCTAATATGTAACACGACCACAGGATAATCATACCATAAGATCTATCGATCTTACCCCATGCATGTTCGTCGATTTTCAGTGGTTCTCAAGTTATTTGAGTTTTTTTTTTAATTTTTTTTTTTAGAAAACTCCGATTTTACTCTAAAGTTTAAAAATTTAGCTACACTATATAACTCTGCCATTAAGTAACCTGTGATCGTGTTACAACCTGTATATTGAACTGAAAACTGGAATAGGCAGTTTCAAATATCAGTTCAAAATCTAACGACGCAGTTTTAGTTTTTAACAAAATCGGTCTCGTAAGTCCTTTCAGCATTTTTCGTTATAGTTACGGATTTCCCCAACCGCGCACATTTAAAAAATTCACCTGTATAATGTTAGGAAGTAGTAAAAAGTTAGTTGCAGATTTAATCCATAAATAGGATCCTAGTGAAAAGCTATGCAAATACAGTTTTCTATAACATAAAAAATACCATACAGCTCAGATTATTCTGTAAATAAGTGGCACCAGAGTCACCTCTTTGCGTCAGTACAATGGAAAGGACTGCAAACATGTCATTGTCGGAACACCTTTATTTGTCCATTCCCGGGTATCGAAAAGTGGAACCTTTATTAACTCCCGAATAACTAGCAGCGGGAAAGCCGGATAAAATCCAGGATATTGAGGAAAATCCGGTTCGAACCGCCTCTCGACGAATGTGACTGTTGACTGGATCGAGTTATAACTTTTGGTAGAATTACAGTTTGCAGTATGTGTACGGAATATTTCGAAATTTTACAAGAATAAGATTATAATTTGTAACGGGAAAAAGTAGCTTAAATGTTAAAACTGTTAATGAAAATATCTATAATTATGCATCAGTTTAGATTATTAAAAATTATCATTACTAAAATTTAGTTTAAAACAAAATGAATGTCTTTATTATATAATAAACAACAATAGAACAATTAAATCCACAGACAGACAAGTTTAGTTGTGACCTTCTATTTCAAAAATTGAGTTATAGGTATGCGATAATACGCAAATGCGTAATAAATATATGTTAGAATGTTTTTGAATTCGTCTAAAATTGGTTTGGGTGGTAGAATCTCCTGGGTAACTTATCTGTATTGGTAGTGCCACATTTATCTTTGGCTCACGTAGAGCAGTGTTAGCATTACTGTTTTCGTTTGAAGAATGTTGTAACACCATAGACTTACTTTTTTCTGCTAAATGTCATGACAATTAAACGTTCTCTCGTTGTATTGCAACATTTGTTGTTATTGTTTCTGCCTATAAAAGCTGTATTTGTGTTTGTGTTTTTTGCTTGCTTGAAGGTTGTAAGGGAGCCATACTTATCCGAGACGTTCCAATTTAGTCCTCAGGGGTAGCAATCGTGGCTGTACTCCGTAAGACTAATCTTATCTGGACTGGATCTGGCGGCAATGACTTGCATCTTTTACTTTATCTTAGGAGTTATTCATGAAATTGTACTAATTGTGATTAATTCAGTTTCATGAAAAGTTTCCTTATCCCACTGGTACCGTATGGTGAACTATGACTAATTTTTCCAATCATAAACCAGTTGTGAGCGGTAATAAATTCATGTAGCTCCGACTTTTCAACAACGTTGGCTATTTTTATCAACGTGTTTACTTTAAGCGCAGCAAGATGCGAGTTTACTTTAAAAAATTGCATGAAGTGTTTTAAAGCGTAATTTTCGCACGTATTTTAAAAACTGATGCGGCGTGTTTCCGACGCTTGCGGTGTTCCGAGGATAAGGGTGCTTGCACACGGCGTACGATTAACTGACCAGATTAAATCGTGTTGAGGTTTTTTGTTCAATCAGTGCATTTAATTTAAACATCAGATGAAGTGACTTCACTCCCTACAATTGTCAATAGGTTTCTTATTATAGAATTCTAAGACTTTTAAATAAAAACATTATCATCTTTTTATATTTTATTTGCTGGAAAAAGATTTCGTCTAGTTTGTTGCTAGAAGATTGAAGTAGCAAATGACCAAGTACCTTGGTAAGTTATTACTGTCACCCACGGACATATATAAGCAAATTCTTATATAATACGGATATCTGAAGTCAATACGAGATAAGTTTCTAGTCCTGAGGACTAGACGGTCTTATATAAGTGATCCTCGTCATGATTTTGACATTCAAAAAGAGTTCTATATGAATCAACTTTGAATAAATGAGATTTGAATTTGAATTTGATATGCGGACGGCATCCAGCGACTACTACTTGTCTTCTCAGGATACTAGAAGATTTTCTATGTGGTATGTAGATTCAGGTATGGCATCCATTCATTAATTTTGGCTATAGGTTTATTATTTGAGTTATATTTGTTATTATGTAATCAACACAAAACACTTAAAACTAAAACGTATGTGGAAATAACTTCATGAAAATACGAATATCTGATGTGAATTCGTACCGGTTTTTCACAAAACCGGATTACCGCCTATCAAATGCAACGTGTGCGCACACCTTAACGAGTTACGCGAGATTTTTACCGTATTTTGTCGTGTAGCGTTTATGGAACAACACACGGCTTTTATGGCTTGAATATTTTATGCACTAGTTCGGAGAAACGGGAAACTGTGATGAGAACATTGAATCCAAATATTTTTATATTTCTGCCATGGATGTAAATATCTCGTGAAATTTTAACTTATTTCTGGCAAATGTATAAAATTTTTCTTATTTTCTTTTGAGGTTTGTGGTACATTAAATAGTTATGAGAATCTCTCAAATGGTTAGCCAATAACGTAATTAGAACAGGTTGTTTTATTATTTATTAAACCATTTCTAACACAACAACAATCAATAGCGCGCTGCGTTAATAATAAACGTAATCGTGCAAAGTGCAATTTAAATTAGCGTACAAATTCAATTTCAAACACATTACGCATTGTGATGTAGTGCCTCGACAAGCCTTAGTTCATAGTATATTTTTAGTTTTTTAGGGTTTCTGTCGTAGATTTTTCGGACACCATAACATTGCATGGCACGATGTCGCAACATGTTACAATACCCCGCATTGGAGGATGTATCATATGCCCTAATTTTTAAATTCGTTTCTTTATATCTAGTAGCTGATGTCGATTGCGAGGGTTTATTTTCAAAAATATTATTTCATTAAAAGAACACCATTTTGTATGTACGTTGCACTAGAGAATCTAATTCAGAGCCAGTTACAAATTCCCAAACATTTTCATTTTAAAACCGCGAGCTACAAGCGCCTGTATAATTTGAGAGCAATCTCGCACGCGGGCGTTTGTTTGCTTTTTTTTTGTGGCAGGCGTTATCACCCGCACTTGTCGACGTAGCACCGTGAATATATTTTTCCCTATGTTATCTCGATGCTAATCTCATTCGCTTTTACATCCCTTCCTTGTTTGCATTCGATTATCCGCAATAGCATTTGTTAAGTAACTACGCCATTCAGCCCTTTTAACCATATTGGCATCGTTTTCGATCTAAATTATTTTGTTGGGATTTAACATTCTATTTTGTTACTCTACTATTGTATAGAAGGCGTAATATCGACCATTTTACAAATTACAGTGCTTACTTTTGTTTCCGATACAAAAAGCTGCGGTTGATTTAGGCTGTTATTATGAGAATATTTTCGAAGGCATATTGAAAAAACAAACTCACTGCTACTCTCTGGAACTAAGTGATTGGTTATATTAGCATCTATATTTATATGCCGCATTGCAGCAGCCTGCCAGCCTATATTCGAGATCTGGTCCTATTCCAGAGTTGCAGAATTGTATAACCATCACTTGTGTTAGCACCATTTTCTCATATATTTCTGCTTTCATTGCAGCTGTATTGTTTCTGGTTTGAAGTATACATTGTGTATTGCTAATCATTATAAACAGGCGTATTATCAAAGCTCTCAGAAATGTATGCGTCAAAGAATTTCTACAATTTAATTTGGAAAAGGTTTCATTCTTCTTATATGACTTAAACTAAAAGTTTCCAGGAAGCCAAAGCACCTTTTCCCCAAATTTATCCAGCGCACCTGCCTAAAATGATACGCAGTGCATATAAGTGCATGCGAGGCACGTAGAAAATAATATAGCCGCTTACATTATTCAGTTGTAACCTACCAATTTCCCACGGCGTTAGCCCTGTTCCTCCATACTCCAGCCTTATTTATATTCCAGGCACAGAGCCTGACGCGTGATTTACTGGCCCGAGACCTGCCCATTAGCCCGAGATATTGTTCCGGGAGTAAATATTCCTTATTAATTAATAGGCGTTATTGAACGTACAACATAAGGCTTATATTCAAGTTAATTAGCGAAATAACTTTAACTTGGCTTACATTTTAATCAAGATGAAGTAGGTTCCAAAGTGCCTCCAGTTGCTTTTTAATTTTGTTTAAGCCAATGTTGTGATTCTTTTCATTCATTAGTGTAGACAAGATGTTAAATATTTGAAATATTACTCGAACTCTACATTCGTTTAAAAAGACTTAAAAAGGCGTAAAACAAATTTCACTGTGGTGATTCAATTTACTTTTAATTACGCTAAGTATTTTATCTTTAGGTGCCGGCTAATTTGCGAAAGGGCTGGATCCCTTTTGACCGAAGTTTTATTACTAGATAGTTTTTGTTATAAGGCAAAAAAAACAAGAAGCGCCGCCATTGGCGTTTATGTTACTTACTATGAGATACACTACAACCGGCTATTATTATGAATTTCAGTATGTAGATCAATTACATTTATTTTAAGAGTTAGTCATTAATAAAAATGAGTCCTACCCAAAGAAAAATCAACTGGAATTAATGCAAGCGTGCTGGAAAAATCGTAAACACATCTCTGACTTAATTCACGTCGGTAATAACATCCCCACCCCTCCACAGCTGTGCACAATGTGTAGGGTATGTTCGAACGCACAATGAGCGATATATCACACTCATCAGTTAATGTGACGTAATGCCGGCTACACAATATCGCCAGGGTTACACAAATCTTTGGAACCAAAATTCACACTTTGTTCCAGAATAGTGCATTATAATAAATTGTAAACCAATTCGCCCTTAGCCAGGGCGGTAGGGCGGCCTAAGCCTCTCTTACGATGAGAGGAGACTCTCGCCCAGCAGTGGGACACTGTATTTTTTCTGTTCTTTTTTTTGTGTTATATTTTATTCAATATTTCATCATGGTAGTGCTCAGTGAATAAATATTATAAGTAAGTACTGTAATCTAATTCATACCAGAACAACGTGATGTCACACTTCCATTTTCCATTTTCCACAGTTGTGGCCCGAGTGTGGAAGATCCTTGGATTTTTCATAGGTCCTTTTTTGAGGATGAAACCCTTATAAGGTACTTGCCGTCGTGGAAGCGACGCCGGGTTTTGTGTCATTTTCACCCATTAAAACCCACCAGGTGGTTGTCCTCGGCCCTCCAAAGAGGACTTCATTATCACTGAATGAATACGCCCAGAGTCTTCTTAGTGCGTTACCTCAAGGATTTTTAATATGCATTATCTGAGTAAGCTAAGTATACACATCAAGTAGACTGCATTTCCGTCATTAATTGGAGGGTTTTTTATAAAAAAATGTTTAGTAGAGTAATTTTACCTTAAAGCAAACTTAAGATATCATTCGTTAAACTTATATGTATAAGAAATATTAGGTGACTGACTGCCAACTCATTTTCTCGTAAGCTTTGCATGCTCTCAAAGATTCTATCACCGGCGAGTGTGTGCGAACGCTCTAAATGATATCAGCATTCTTTGCGAGCCCTTCAGTAAATAGACACTTTAGTGTATTTTTACGCACGGCGCGGCACTACTCTTTGTTCAAGCATCCCTCTTGGGTTTTATCCTATTTTTTACTTCTCTTTTTTGTTTTGAAAATATATATACTTAACATAATTATTAAATGTACGGATTAGTTTTAATTTGAAATAATTAACTGTTTTAATTTCAGTATTGTTACCATCATATCACGGTGATTATCAGCTTATATAAATCACAGGCTATCGGTCAGTTACGTCACTTATTAAATACGTCTTCTATTATTACTTTTTGCAATAGAGATTGATTTGAATTGTGAATTGTCATCAGATAGATCACTTAAAAGTGATGGTAATGGAAGCATGTAAAACTAGTGAATAAAGATGTATTAATGTGTAATTGGAAGATAATGCTGAATAAACCGATTAATTGAAGACATATCTGAGGGTTTTTTTCTTAATATATACACCCCTATGTAGCATCACTCACCCACGACCCTCTCGACGGCGTACTCGAGGTCCGCGGCGCGCACGATGCTCTGCTTGTGGCGCGCCGCGTGCAGAGCCGCCTCGTTGCACACGTTCGCTATGTCCGCGCCGCTGAACCCCGGCGTCAGGTACGCCAGCCTGATTACCACGCTCTCATTAATATACCCTATAAATCTGTGCTTCCCATCCATGAGTTGCGTCACACGAATTACACATATCTTGCCCCTCCCCCGTCCCTGTCATAGCCGGCCGCATTAGTGAGACCCGCTCCCCCTAGTGTGACGTCACATATTTCGCAATCTTGTCGCCAACCCATTTTTGTCCCACTGCTGGGCACGGGTCTCCTTTCGGAGTGTGAGGGCTTTTAGGCCACAGTTCACCGCCCTGGCCAAGCGCGAAGTGGTAAACTTCACACACCTTAGAGAACTGTTTTTTTTTTTTAAAGAACTCAGGTGTGCCGGTTTTCTCACGATGTTTTCCTTCACCGTTAAAGCAAGTGATAATTAAATTCTAATACGCACATAGCTTCGAAAAGTCAGAGGTGCGTGCCTGGGGTTTGAACCTCGAACCCCTCGATTGAGAGGCCGAATTTCAACCATTAGGCTATCACTACTTATATTTCGCAATGACACACATAAAAATATTAAATTATTAGATGTATTATATTTTAAAATGTGACGTCACGCAATTTAGGACCCGTCCTCACCCCTTGTCACACAATGTCACACTTTGTCTACCCCCTCCCTCCCCCTTAACGTGTGATGTAATTTATGGATAACCCCTAGGTGCTCCGCGGACCCCTGGTGGTCCCGGATAACACCTGAAGAGTCCGCGAAGCTATCGAAACATTAAAAATATTGGAAGTTGATACAATGATAGTCAAGTACGAGGTACGTATGGGGTTCGCGGCAATGTTTTATTGAAAAAAGATATTTTTTTTTATTGTTCATTTTACTTTTGCTCTATATTACTAACACCTTCAAACAGTTGGTAGTCCATGCGTAGTACAGAAATTTATAACACACAAGTTTATTATCCAATCAAAATAGCGTAATGGGAGCATACGACAAAGGCGTCATTAAGCTAGTGAGCGTGAGTCACGCACACATACCTCTTAACGTAATACGAAGGCAGATCTTCCAGTACAATACTCTTGAGATGTCTCTCGAAGATCTCCTCGCGTTCCAGTAGCGTCGGCAGGTCGATTAGGATGTGACGATCGAAGCGGCCCGGACGCAGCAAAGCCTGGAATGAACTCATTATTACACCAACACTATAGGTTCATAAGGATTAAATCAGGCAGCATAAGACTGTTAAGCAGCAGAAGTATCACGTAACCGAAAATTAATAATAAAAATATGGGGACCTTTTATAAGTCTTCACAAAGCTGAGAGTTTGTGAAGATGTATGAATGTTTATTACATTATGACTTTAGAACGGTTAAACATATCTGGATGGAATTTGGTACACTAACAGATAACCGTCTGGAACGACATATAGGCATTTAAAAATATCATATAGCTACCGGAAAAATGCACGGTTCCTGTGGTTCTATATTTTTTATAGTGTCGATTCCTTGATATGAATTTTGGCATAGGAGTAATTTAAGGGCCAGATAACAGCATAGTCTATGTTATGCCGGAAAAATGCACGGTTCCCATAGATTGCAGTCCCCTTTGAAAAAGTGTTAATTCGTCAAAATATTCGAATGTATAGTTTCGATTACATGTAGGTACGTCATGTTACAACTTTTGTAATTGCGAGTGAAACCGCCGGCCCATCTAGGATCACCTACAAACTTGTCAAGACCTTGTCGCTCCATCCATGTCAAGTTATCACCTTGTCAAGCACATCGGCGCGGTTGGTTGAGGCCAGAACGACGACCCCCTCGCGGCTCTTCATGCCGTCCATCTCAACCAGCAGCTGGTTGAGGGTCTGCTCGCCCTCCCCGCCGCCGGGGCCCCAGGAGGAGGCGCCCG
>DWNY01001123.1:0-13424 GCA_018250635.1 Telegonus apastus | reverse complement strand
AAGTTAGACTTTTTTTTAAGTGACTATTCTTAACATTAAATTTTATAGCATTTTCTAACTTTACAATATTATCTTCCTAGGTTACTAAACTTATTATACTTATGTCGTATATCTTATTGTAAAACTGTTTAGTGTCTTTGGCAACTTCACTATAGTCGGGTTATGCACTATATGGTCTTTGTCACGATACTACTGTCACTCGGGCTAGAACTATCTTCATGTCTCATGTTCTTGAGGTCCTGTAACAAATGTATGTTATTTATTTATGTATAAATTTGAGTCATGAGATAATATTTATAATATCATAATAATAATAGATACTTGGGTTTTTGGAAGACATTTAGTTTTAGCTCATTTATTGTCTTGAGGATAAAATTCAAACGAATTACCACTTTCGCTCTTCCAAATATAAATCTCAGATCGTCTCGGGATTGTCCCACAAAATTGCTTATAGAATTCCAATTTTCTCCGACATGTGTCTTATAAATACATTATTCAGGTGCGCTCAACATATCAAAAGAAACGATAATGTCGTCTAACAGCGCCCTCTATCGAGAGGGGAATCGGTTGACAATGAGGACGTGGGGGAAGATCCGTTAAAGTCGCTCGCACGTGAAAAGGTTTCGCCTCCCCGCGTACACCGCAACGTACGTAACAGAACATAATAAGATTTTGTTGCTCATGCGAAAGATGGTGGAATTTACAACATTACAACGCAATATCTATACATTATTTAACATAGACATAGACATAGACATAGGTACCATGTTAATAGAGAGAAAATCATTGTTTATGCAGTACTTATTAAAGTATATGACAATTTCACACTAAGTTTCCTTAAATTAATATAATTTTGGAAAAATAATAACTAGCTACCGCGAAATGTTGAAATCTTGTGAAGCTAGCCTTAGTGCAAAGAGGAATCTACTATGTCTTTTTCCTTACATTTAAACAAAAACAAAACAAACATTGAATACTTAATCTGTAAATATTGTGATATTTATTTATTATTTATTGTGATATTAAAAAAATATGAAAAACGATTATGTGAATTGTTTTTCATATTTTTTTTGTTAATATTTTTAAACTACAATATAAATTCAGTTAAAAACTTCCTTGCAGGAAATGGTTCTATTCAAATAGATAAGTTACCAACTGTGATACTCACCCGGGACGTAGCGTTCCTCTGAACCACGATCTCAAGCCTGTCTCCTGCCGAGGCTATAAGTGGCACCGTCAGGCAGCAGTCATAGTCCACTGTCCTAGTTCCGTTCACCTGATAGATAATCAAAGGTATCAATTGTTTGTTTGTGTGAATAAGATCAATTACTCGCATATTGTCCCACACATCACCCGTATTTCTCTTTTCAAAACCAACAAATGTACGCTTAAAATGTTATGAAAGCAAACGAGGATGCAGCCCATCTGATGGTAAGTGGCCACTGCCGCAGATGGACATCTTTCATCAACCCCAGATAAGATCACAGTCCTACCTGAGGTCGGCTACAGATTCGTTGACACCCCTAAGGACTAAGTTAGAACGCCTCGAATAAGTAAATCTCTCTTACCCCCTAATAAGTAAATTTCTCTTACACCCTTCACACCAGAACACAGAAGCGGTTAACACTGCTGTTATAAGGCAGAAATAGATGTGGAGGTGGTGCTACCGGAGTTGAACCACAAAGGGTTGTACCACTTATAAAAAATATCATAACATAACGTTACATTCGAATATATTGTTATATAATAACGATATTAGCAGCATTTATTACAAATGATAAGATTGAAGATATCAGTAATAAATGTTACTAAAATGCCAAAAAACTGTAATCAAGTTTACGTTTAGGTGAATGGAATATTTAAACAAAATAACCATAGCTCACGTTTTGGATCACAAAAACAATTCCCTATAGTTCCATTCGGACCGCCATTATACGACGATAATCTGATCACGATATCCATAATCCGATATCAGACAAACCTGCAAAATCCTGTCGTACGGCCGTAGCAGGCCGACTATATCGGCCGGGCCGCCCTTTCTAATCCGGTTTATGTATACGCCTCTTTCGTATAAGCCGTCGGACACCGAGAACCCGTAGTCATCGTAAATAGCGTCTTTGTATAGGATGACGTGGTGGACCGACCCTCTAGCGGGGGAGAGCGTCTCGCTGCCGTACAAGCCTGAAACAAAGAGGATTTGGAAATTGTTAGGCTTGACGCTGTAACTGAGTAAGAAATAGGGGCCAACTAGGCTTTGTTGGAAGTTGCGTTAAAGTTTTGTTGTAACGTAAAAAGGTCGGGGTGTTTACTTTTAACACATTTCTTAGGAGCAATAGGTTTAAAGGCTGAAAATTATGTGTATAGTGTAAATTCTTAGGTTGAAGAAGTACTTATATTAAAAAACGTGGTGATAAAAATGATGGTTAATAAAAAAAAATAACGCTTTCTAAACTCAAAGCATTTTTAATTTTAATATAACGTTCCAGTTGTCATTGTGACATAGGCCAAATTTTAAATGTGCCGCCTATGAATGTAGAAGAAATGGGTGGATGGGAAAAAATATTTTAGTATCATAACCATAAGGGTATCATATGAGTATGGGTATCAAAGTCTTTTTATTCTAAGCAATCGGGTTTTTTTTGTTTTTAAGATAATTATCTAGTTGTTAAATATATCATTTACACGTTATTGTTGTGGCTAATATTTTTTTACATACGTACTTGGAACATCATTTTCATAAATTGGACTTGTGGTGAATTGAAAACTCGTTCCAGGAATTCCGGGCTTGTGCGGAGATTTTTGCGGTGTTGTCACGGTGTAGATTCCGTTATTCAAATAGTCGTTATCCCAGTTCGGCCTTCTGCTTTTTGGCGAAACTATTCCATACGGGCCCATTTGAACGTAATCGCATTTACATGATGACTTCTCCATATTATGTAACTGACAGTCCTTCATCGTGTTGGTTAAAATTTCAATCTGTTGGACATCGTCTTCTCTCGTTATATTCTGTTTATTCTTTAACGTGTTTTCTGGTATAATACATGTGTTTTCGTAATGGAACGTTTTCAGAGAATTGTTAAGAGAATAATTTGGCAGTGGTAAGTCATTTATACTGTAAGGAGCGGCTGAACTAAAATTCGATGCCATAAGTTTGTCTTCGTCCGTTGGAGAATAGGGTTGCTTATCTATTCGACTCTTGTCTGGAACGGCATACTCTATTACCTCGGAATTACCTGAAACCGTATGAATAAATGTAGTCTAAACAAAGTGCGGTAATAAAATACCCTCACAGTAATAAATGGTCGCTTTTGAAATTGATTCCCCGTTCAATTTACATAGGTTTCTATTTATTTAAGGTCTAGTACTAAACTAAATAATAGATTTGTCGGGGTAAAAATAAGGTACGCGTGGAAATAACTTATTCATAGGTTTGGATGCTTCAGTGGAACTTGAGATTTAGAAAGATATATAAAGAGGTCTGAATAAAAAAGGAGGTTACTTATATGCATTTTTTTGCTCGATTTGCATGTCTGGCAAATGTCCATTAGTTTGCTTTGATCCTCTGATGCTACGAGACTTTGATTTTTTGCTACGTAATTGGCAATTTACCAAGTGAGTATCAAAAAGACGTATTGATATCGCCGACTCAATGATTAGGTTACGCCTAATTATTTTACAAAACTATATTAGCTTCATATATTATTATTGCTCTTGATATTTTATCTATAGTACTAAGACTTACCGCAATTAGCACTAGTGCGTATGGGTGTATTCTGATCCCATGATTCTACGGCACTATCGTTTGACAGTCCAGGACTTGATGTGGAATGACTCGAGTCTCTTGCACTTGATTCTGCGCAATCTATTGATCCTGTTAACAAGTATGTGTATATTTGTAATTTCCAAAAATAGAAATGGAATTTCATGGAGATATGTCAAATTACAACGTAGACCTCGGGGCAGTAATGCATAGCATATGCACGTTGTCTACCTCAGAAAGGACTTTGTTTCAATGTAGCGTTCATGTGCAACTATTAATATTAAATATCAAGCAAGATGCAATTGTGGTGTCAGTTTTGAATATCGTCACTCCCTCTCTGTGTAAAATCTATACTTACTATAATCAACAATACATATCAGCGTCTATAGTAAAAAAATCCTATGATGATACCCTATGTTCAGCAGTGAAGGCTAATGAATGAATGGAAGCTGCAACTTCGTTTGTTGCATCCAATACATAAATCGGTGAACAGCGGACTCAGTGGAATCAGCGAACAATGCCAACAATACGTGACGTTATACTTTAAACCTCGATGACATCTAATTTTCAAATAGAACGAATTAAACCACTTTTATGGCACAGCGCCATTACTATCACCAAAACTTTTAAGCCAATTGATTTTGCTGAGTTTGAAAAGCCTGTCACGGGAAAGCGAAAAGTGTCGGATAAGAGCGTTAAGTATCATTTGGCCCTGCGCCAGCGTGGGTTTGACAGCGACCAACTAGCCCCAACGAGTACCAAAGGCTTTTAAAAACCCTTTCTATTCAAATGGCAGTTATTAACCTACGTGACGTGAAACATGTGATTTTTTCTTATCAATGTGTTACAATTGGTTATACAAGATGTCCTGTTATAAAAACCTTATGTAACGAAAGAAAAAGTTAAACAAATTATAGTGAGACTAACTTGGTTTAAAACCTAATGTCAATAACATTAATAGTGGTGATAAAGCCAAAAGATGTGCTGCAATGGTCATAAAACTAGACGTTTATCTTTCCATGTCGTTCCTTATTAATTCAGACTGTTTTGGAAATGAGCCCAATGGTTTGAACGAATTCCAAAAATAACAAGCAATGGTAACTTACCGGTGACTTTTCTGCAGAGTTGCAACTGGACTCTTTGTCCGCTTTGCTGCAACAGTTTTATTGCTTCCGACAAAGGCTTATTTAGGACACTTTCACCATTTATGCTCAGTAACTCATCCCCTATCGCCAGTTTTCCGCATTTCTCTGCTAGGCCACCTAGAAAATCGGACGGCTTTAAGTGGATTCGCTAGCCAAGTGCCTACTTTTCATTTTTTTGTAGATTAAATAGGTTAAGTAAATAAAGCAACAATTTTCTACTCCTACAGTAAGATTATTAAAACTTGTTATATTTTCACATAACTTGTTACAATTATATAAAATCAAATACATATCTTCACATATATTTAAAAATCATACCACATATTAATATATACAGAACATTCTTCTATTGTCTGACACTTACTATTGTTTGATACTTACCTTCAACAAGACCACTTAATAGTATAGGCTGAGTCACATCTTCACTTCCAGCTATCGTCAGTCCTAAAGGACCATTATCAGCTCTTATAAGTTCTACTATAAACACAGCTGTGTTCCCACTATCACTGCTAGTGTGACTCCTCTCACTTTCTTTAGCGCTATTATTTGGACTATCTGTGTGATGTCCAGAGTCTTCCCCGCTATGGATAAGTGCCTTCGTTTCTATATTGCTGAAGCTTTGTAAAGTTAATTTGGCATTGTGTTTATGGATACTTGACCAATCTTCTGTGAGATCCCGTTTACGGATTTTTAGAGTTATGATGTCATCCGGTGAGTTTTGCAGTATGTTGAATGCAGTATCCTGTAATTGGTATAAAGATTAGTACATATTATTAGTACTGCTTTTATCGTTAATAATACTACGTAGTATTTTTCACTTTACCGATAATTACTAACAGTTTGCGAGCGTAAGAATTTGTTCTGAAACACGAAAGCACTCAAGAGAAAACTCAAAGAAGCTTAACTGGCGTGGCACGACGGTGTATACTTTGCCTAAGTATTCTGCTCCTAAGTGATGGGTAATAGTAAAGTTTATGATAAGAAATATTATTGTAGAGGTTAAACTATTTTTGAATTTTAATTCATTTTACAATATTATTATACAAAGAGCAGAACTTAAAAAGTTATAGCCGAATGTACATAATTCAACGATTCATTAGATTCATTTTAGTGCAGACAATTCGTATAGTTACTTATATAGGGCTATCGCCAATGCTATTGATTTATACTATTGTTTCATACATACCAAAGACAAATTGTGTAACGGTTGCCCATTGATAGCCAACAACTGATCACCGGCTGTGAGGGCGCCACTGCGGTGTGCTACCGAACCTGGCTTGATATCTGATATCACCATTGGTTCCTCATTGCTTAAGAGCTTTTGCTTACAACCTGAATAAAGGAAATGAATTGAGTTTCATGTTCTTTCGCAATTTATTTCAGAATATAACTTGTCGTTTTGTCAACGGTTTTATATTTCTGAAGTTGTCGGGTCTTAACGAGGTAATTGTAATACAATATATTATAGAAATAAGTAAGTAATCGCGTATAAATTTATTTAAAATATTAGTCGACGTTTCTAGATTTACTAAAGTTTTTACTATATCTATTTTGATAATTATAACCGGACAGCAGCCATTAGTTACCACTGAGTCTGGTTCTACGTGAGTCGAACTGTATCCATTACTAACTATTTCTAGAGGACATTTAATGATAATGATAATGTTAACCAAAATAAATTCCAACACATCTAAGTTCAAACCACAAGTTGGTAACCAAAGTTCATTCCTATAAAGCAATGAGAAGTGAAATAGTAATAGAAATAAAGAAAGACCAAAACAAACTGTATTTAGAATAAATGCAACACTCGGTAGGTATAACTGCAGTACACTGCATTAAAACGTGATAAGCAAAACATGAATACTACAATAAGTTTCTTACCTGTAATAGTAACACCGAGGCCAGCAGACGTCTTAGCTAATTTGACATTAAATACACCACTCGATGCTTCTATGGTGTTAGTCATAGTGAATTCAACGTTGAGAGTTAAGTATTTAGGATTATGAGAATCATTTCTTCTCTGTAGTATCTCGTTAGCTACGTCTGTGGTAAGATTCTCGTGGCCGTTGATAGACATTACCCGGTCTCTTATTTGAAGGCAGCCAGATCTGGAAAATAGTTTAGTTCATTTCTCTTCACTATCTATTGTTATTGTCTTAGTGTTGAGCATGTTCCCTTCAAGAAGATAATTATTTAAACCATAAGCTACCATGTTGATCAACTGTTTGTTTATGTGCTTATTGATTAGCCTGCGGATTTCTTTGTAAGATTTTTGTTTACCATTGAAACGAGTTTTATTTTTTAAGAAGACATTAGAAAAATCAAAATTATATACCTAATAATCGATCTATTTCAATCACAGGCCAAACTCAATCCAATTTATAGCATTAGCCTTATTGCAATCACAACTATAATAGGTAAATGTGTTTTAAAACTTACCGAAATGCTGGTGACTGGGTAGCAAGGTGCGAGATGATCAGAGCCCCATTATCTTCGAGGACCGCAAGCCCGCTGCTCTGACCCGGAGGTACCTCCAGCTGCATGCTCAGCGACTCCGTCCGACACACCGCCATGTTCATGTAGTTTTGTTGGGTATCTGTATGATAATCACATATTATTCAACTCCGGCGGTTCAATTAATTCAACTCCAGCAACACCACCGCTACACCTAATAACAGCAGTGTTAGGCGCTGGGGTGTTCCGATTTGAAGGTTGTGGTGGGGGAGATATACTTGGACGGGGCGTTCCAACTTAGTCCTAAGTTGTAGCAACGCATCTGTGGTCTACCTTAGATAGGACTCTGATCTTACATGGGGCTCACAGATGTCAATGGGTGGTAGTGGCTACTATCCATCATATGGACTACATGCTCGTTTGCTACTTGCAAATTGTAAAAGTGTAATTGTTGTAGTTTACGTATCTCCAATATGTCCATAATTGATATCCAACTTCCTTTTTGACATAATTAACTAATTAGCCTATTTTTTATTTTCGATCGGACTTAAAACCATATAGAATGGGTTGCCTGCTCATTTATCGTGAAGCACATGAATTACAAATTTACAAGGAATTTCCTCATAGAATCTTTTCCACCCATGGAATCATACATGAAATGTTGTCAGGTGTCGGTTCTATATCATACCGCAGCAAATTGAAAAATGGAGGAAGGTATAACCCAATGAAGTAAAATTGATTTATCTCTTCAAAGTCTGTAAATCTTTCCAATAAAAAAAGAAACGAATTTTGACAAACTTTGATCCTTCGATAAATTAAATTACCTGATTGCAAATATTATTGAATCAAATAATTTGTCCGTATAAATGTCGATTGAATTTTGTTTCGTTAATTCGTAGGATATTTCGTGTACACAAAATATTGCTCTTTGTTTATTTTCACAATAATTAAATATATAATGAATAAGGTCCATGTTAATAAAATATGTTGCTGGTAATTGTATACAATACTGATATGTTTATAATAATATGCATAATATAAAAAACAAGATAGTTTATAACGGTTTATTTGTCTTGTTATGTAGTATAAAGAGAAATTTGAAAATGGAAAATTTTACAAGGCGTTTAACAAAATACACTTTTCACTAAACATTGGAATTCCAGTATAATTGTGAACCCAGAAACTAGAGCGGAGGTGCGCGTATCCTCATAATGTACATTAGGTACATTAGGACTGCCAGCGTTATCTTAAATTGTATTACAATGTATACATTTTGCACAAATATAATAATGTTTGGATCCTAAGCTATTGTACCCGAGAATTAATGAGAACACAATAGTCCTAAACAAATATTGGCGTTCGAAGTGAAGCCTCGTTTGTAAGCGGACAAAAAATATCAGACCTTAGACGTTGAAACCAAAGGGTCTATTCTGCACGCAAGAAATCTGTAGTTTCGTGGCAAATATAGATAATTTACTGCAGGTGAATGATATTAGTCCTTTGACCACTATATCTTACCTTGTGAACTCTTATGTAGAACCTAAACATAATGTAATTGGCTTGTCTTAATCAACCATCTGGGCAAGTCGTCCTCCCAGAATGAAAAAATTCTCCTTTCAGAATTACCACAATACGAAAATACTGTTTGTGCATTTTATATACTACTACAAACTTTTTTAAAGAAAAGTTTTTAGGTGTATAAGTTACGTCATAGTAGTTTAGATTACCGTGATCTTGTAAAAATGAATTTTTAATAACATTGAATAATCAGTTGTTGAACTCAGGCCCCTGCGTTGTATGAAGCTAATAATGACCTCCGAATTACTTATGACCGGTTATTTAAAATTGGCTTCACGAAAAATAAACAGTACCTATCGGTTAATTCAGTCAATTCTAGTTTTTACTCTATTAACTCCTAAGCACACCCAAAACTTGAATTTGAGAATTGTTCCATCGAAAATTAACATAAAAATATCCTGACAGATCCTAAAAGTTGCTGGATGTACAGAATATACCCCCAGACACAAATGTAAGATTTTTCTGAGACATCTTTTTAGACGTTTCTTAAATTGATCGCCGAAAAAGCTCCTTAATTATTCATCTTTATTTTACTTGCATCCATTTTTCAACATTATTCAATTGGACACGAAAGTAATAACATTTTGCCATTTATAATAAAACAATCAGTTTTAGTTTATAATATAATGATTGTTTGTCTAAAAACAGTCGTCAAATCTGATGTTCTAGGTCTAGATTCTATATCAAAAGATGGAATACTTTTATTGTTTCTGTAATTTTCTATCATAAAAACAAAGGCGTTTTGAAATCGTTATATTCTACGAAGTTAGTACTTATTACGCAAATATTACACGAGATGTTTCAATTATTTTGGTGATGGTTTAGATCGCGCTCTTTTTTACTACATACTGAATTACTTGTGATTGTACGCGGCGAAGACCATTTAGTATCAGGTGGGTTCCATTTTACACATATACCCATTTTAGTAATTACCCAAATAATAGCAAATATTTATTATGATTTGTGTATGAAGCTATTTTTGTATTTCGGTGGATAGGTGTAAATAACAACTGACTTAGATATAAGATGACTACATTAGTCTACCGGAGAAGCCATACGTTTGTGATTGGTTTAATGCAGAGTATGCACGAGTATGCCTGCACTCACCATCAAATCTCTCCATGCTCGATTGCTACTTAAATCTTATAAAAAATAAAAGCTTATCGCTTCAAAAGGAAAGCTTTTCAATCTGTTTGCTCAAATAATCAACTAGGCTTTTAAAAGATTCATTGGAAGTCAAATGAATGAATTTTTAAGCCTTTCAAATTTACTCTTAAACCTTTTAAGTTAAAAGGTTTTACAATTATAGGTAAAAGGTTTTCAATATTTACAAATAAATGCGACAATATTAATTGTCCTTGCATAAAATATAAGTTCAGAATTTTGTAAAATAAAACAGCTTTTAAAGATTTTCTGATTTAGTACTTTCTCGAGGGATTTTTTCTCCATTCGTATAGTCGTGTCAAATTCTCATTAAGATATAAGAACAATTTTAATGGATAAAAAATTAGGACGTATCACAAAAATATACAATTGTTTAGCTTAACTAATATTAGATTAGTCGCCAATTTACGTCTTTCAATGAAGTCGGTCCACTAATTTCTATTCAGCCAATTAAAATGCCACAATATAGTGATACTACTGCGCTATATGTTTCTAAGTATTTGCCATTTGATTTTGGTCTATTTCACAAATCACTTTTTTAAAAACCTAAAGATACCTAAACCTAAGGGTTACTGATGGAAAGAAGTCAACATCGCCTATGGACATTTGTACCACCACATACAGATCACAGAGTAGTCTCCAATGCATCGAATTGCTTTGGAGGAGAGCTCTTATCCAAACTTATTTGAAAAGTAAACGCTGAATTATTACAAATTGCTAATGTAAATTCTATAGATATGATGGACCCTATATGATGATTCAGAAAAAATCTAAATAACCTTATTTACATCCATTAGCAATTTGGGAAAAGTTCGAAGGAAATATAAAGTTCCAAAGAAATTGAGAGCAGCAAGCAACAGCAGAAGCAGTGATAGCCTAATGGTTGAAATCGGCCTCTCAATCGGAGGGCCCGAGGTTCGAACCTCTGACTTTTTGAAGTATTAGAATTTAATTATCACTTGCTTTGACGGTGACGGAAAACATCGTGAGGAAACCTGCATACCTAAGAGTAAAAAAAAAGTTCTCAAAGATGTGTGAAGTCTAGCAATTCGCACTTGGCCAGCGCGGTGAACTATGGCCTATAGCCCTCACTCTGAGTGGAGACCCGTGCCCAGCAGTGGGACATAATGGGCTTAACAAGTAACAGCAGCTTTAACATGAATGTACTAACCGTAATCGTCCTGTAAACCCATTTTAGGCATTGAACTCTGTCTATAATTCCTTTGTCTATGTTTCTTCGCGTTCAGAGTCGATGTCCCAGATATTGAGTTTTCTGTAACAAAAGAAAGAATAAAGACCAATATCCCGCTATTTGTAAAAGATAATAACATTCTTCAAGGAATCCTGCCTTACGGAATATAGAGTGGTTTCCATTCCTTTAGGTATCATTAAAGATATATTTTTTGTAATCATAATAGTTATCAAAATTACATAAAATTTAAATCTTGTTGAATGGATGCATGGTAAGGATACATTTTCGAAAAAAAAATTTAATGAAACGAAATGGTACCATTTTTTTGTCGGAGGGAAATCTTCTAAAGATACTAAGAATATAATTCTCAAGTAAAATAGGTTAAGTCAATGGTAAAGATTAATATCTGCTTTCGACTTTGCATATCATTGTGACACCTAACAACACGAAATTTCTTGTCATATATATGTATACTCTAATTTGAGTCTTTAACTTATAATGCAAGAGCTCTCGGATCACTTTGTTTAAATCAAACACAGATTTATAGTGAAGGTAAAAGCTACAGATACATTTTAATGTGTAAAATTTGATCATGATTTACGTCTAGGTACAAATATCGTTATAGGTAACTAAGCAAAATAAAGCTATGCTAGGTACACAATCGAACTCCGGTTGCGTTCCTCCGGAGATCCCGGGGTCCTCTTCGTAGCGCCGAGGACGGCCACCGGGGGGTTTTTAGTGGGTAAAAATCCAACATAACTCGGCGTCGCTCCCACGGCGACGAGTACCTTTTGAAGGTTTCCCCCTCTACAACAAAAAAACAAAAAGGTCTACCTATTAAATGTAAACAATGCTACCTATATTTGCATGTAGGAACGTTGATATCCGCTTTACTAGACCAGTTTAAGTTGACCTTTCGATTGAGAACCTTTAGAGCTTTTTAAAATAGGAAAAACCCAAATAAAATCATAATTTTTATGACTGGTTGGATTTATTTTAGGACAGGTAATATGAGAATTAGGGAGAAACAGTAGATAAGTAGTTAGACAGCTGCCTACCTACTTACCTACCTACTGTTTACTTTGTAAGGCGTCAGATAATAATAATACGAAATAACGTACCTAACTACAAAATTAAGAAATGCAAATAGATACAGATACCTAAGCAGGACTCAGTGATAGATTAGATAGATGCCTACTTACCTATCTATTATTAGTTAGTTAGTAACTTTACAACCTTTAGACGGCAACATCTAGATACATCGACCTATAAGTAGGTAAAGGAGTGTCTATGCAAGTGGCTAGACACTCCTTTACTGTTACTTACTTCACTACTTCATAGGTAGTAACCTAAATAAACAGGTACTTAGGTAGGTACCTATCTTATTAGACTTCCAAGAAGTCTTATTTGACTTAGATACCTATAGGTATCCATTCTATTAAGAAGATAGTTGCCTACCACGTAGGTAGGTACCTATTTACCTACAATAGATAGTTCCTAGGTCAGCCACAGATACGTTGCTGACATTGAGGGTTAAGTTTGTCGGAGTTGTGGACCTATGATAGTTTACAACCTACCTTAGTGAAGACACGGTAGGTTGGTATCTATGTACCTTCCTGCCTCTAATACTTGCTCTATTAAAAAAACGCAAACATTTATCTACCTACCCTATCTACGGTTTACCTACCTATAGGTGCCTACCAGTTTAGATAGAATGGGCACATCTGCTTAATAAATTAGTAATTAAATTTAACGTGTTTTTGAACTGCAATTACCATTATTGTACCAGGAGCGCATAAAGATGGCACATATAATATGAAACGTAAATAAAAGTTTCAAGACACGTAACCACGTGCGGGCGTTGACCTCGCAACACAACCGATGTCAACAGTGTCATTGGGTGTGCGCGACGCACGCGATTGGTCGGTTGTGTCGCGGGCGGCATGTGACATTGCTGATTGGTCGATTTTGTCACATGGTGGGCGGGGTTTGGAAGTGCGTTCGAATTTTGAATGAAATCTTAATAGGATTACCTACCATACTTCGATGCTTGAGGTTTCGAAACTTGAATTTGTTTTGGAAAGTACCTACCTATCTTTACCTACTTTGAATCTATCAAACGCTTAGGTAT